>CATIWQ010750842.1:0-10586 GCA_949673415.1 Euphorbia schlechtendalii | reverse complement strand
CAACTCCTCCCCCGGCACCACCCCCACCTCCAAATCCTCCACCGCCACCAGCACCTCCCCCTCCACCAAGACCTCCTCCAGCACCAGCACCTCCTCCAAATCCAGCTCCACCTCCAGCACCACCACCAAGTCCACCACCACCGCCTGCACCACCCCCTCCACCACCGCCTAGACCGCCTCCGCCACCAAGTCCAGGACGGCGAAACAAGTTCTTCTGACTCTCAAAACTCTTTTCATTAACAAGGTTTCTAGCACCCGTGGAGCAAAATAGGGCACCAAATAGCAAAACAAGAAACAATTTGGAAGTCATATTTGCTTAATGCTAGATGCTAAGTAGATAGAGTGAGTTGAGTTGGAAAGATAGAAATGGTTTTTATAGTGACAAAGAGAGGAGTGATAATGAGAGAGCATTAAATTAGATGCATTTTCTCATCTAAAAACGAGTTTAAGACAAAGAGAGTTAATGCAGCCAACTGTTTGTGTTGAAAAAGAAAGCCCTAACCATAATCATAAGACCCACCAGACATTTTCACAGATTCAAGCTATTGGCCATTATTTTGTTTGCTTTTTTTTCTGTTCTTGAAGAATTTTTCAGTTTATACAGATGTTCGGTTTTACTTTTTTACACCTCCATTAATGATCTAAACTGCATTGACTTTAATTTCTACTTCTGGTTGTATTTATGTAATCAAGTTGCATTTTAATTTAATCAAGTGGTACATTCACAAAGTAGGTGAGATGAGCAGGACATTTACAATTGCTCTAAAAAAAGTTACATCTTAATTAATTTATCACTTAATTAGGAATTTTTAGGAGAAAATAGAATATATTAGACTAAAGAAACATGAGAATGTAGAGATAACATCTGCATCCAAATTAACCGATCTTGCGATCGTATGGGCAAGGAGGAACCACGCTAAAAACATACAAAACAAAATATTGTATAATGTCTTTTGCACTCTAAAACATGATAGAGCCAAAATAAGAGAAACTCTCTTGATGATTAACTAATGACTCTTAACAGGACCGACTATCCATTTTGATCTTACATTATATCGGAAACTAATTAGAATTTTTAAAAATTTTAAAGTTGATAAAGTTGTAAAGTTTATAAATCAATATCAATTGTTTATCAAAATTTAAATAATTAAAATATAGTGAATTGTGACACTACAAATAATTTTATTAAATTTAAACCATTGATTTTTATCACCAACTCAATTATGGAAAACTCAAATTTATTGAGTACTCGTTAACGATGAACCTTACCTTAAAAAGTAAAATATAGCAACCTTCCTTCCATCTATTATAACCTTCTTCTCATTAAATAATATGATACGAGAACTCAAACTTATCGAAAAAAACCAATCACTGAAAATCCATAAGTTATATTTCATAGTAATAAGTTTTAAATATGAATTATGAATAGTTATCTATGTCATAAATATGGGGCAAGATTTGTAGGGTGAACATTCCACCAATCAACCATATTTTAGAAAAGGTCATTCTCCGGCGGGATTTTTCCCTCCTTTTCTCACACAAACCAAAAGAGTTTTTCTGATGGCTAATATTTATTCAACTTAACCTTTTAGGTTGAGCAGTTTATATTATTATATGGCATATAGCCAACCTATTAGATTTATAAATCGAGCATTTCAAATACTAAAATGAAGTTCCAACATGATGTAAAATACTAATCGAGCTTTTTTGTGTGCACTTTAAGCCAATAAAATATTTATGTGCTAACCAATTTGGAATGTTACTCTCGACAAGGTCATCTTTTTTAAAAAAATATGAAAAATCAAAACAATATTATCCAATTAAAATTTGTTTAGTAACTATATATTGGTTTTATTGAACAAAATATAATGAAGGTAATTTTTTGATTGTAAATAAATAAGAATAGGAAATCATTTTTAATAATATTCTAGTTGGAGGAGGGGTTTTGCGTAGCAACATGGCCTGGTTGGGCTGTCTATCCTTAACTCTCTTATCCTCAGCTTCTATTTTAAGAAAATCAAATAAGAACATAATGGGTCTGTTTAGTTGAAAAAAAAAATAGAGCAGTATTTCAAAAAGATTTTCAAGAAAAACTGAAAATTGGAGTTGTCTAGTTGAATTTTTTTTTCAATTTTCTCATTTTCCATTTTATGCTTTTCAAATATGAGAGAAAAGATAATTAAATAGGAAATCATTTTTAATAATATTCTAGTTTGAGGAGTGGTTTTGGGTAGCGGCGTAGCCTGGTCGGGGTGTGTATCCTTAACTCTCTTATCCTCAACTTCTATCTTAAGAAAATCAAACAAGAACGCTATGATCTGTTTAATTGCGGACAAATAGAGCAGTTTTTCAGACAAATTATCAAGAAAACAGAAAAATGGAGTTGTCTAGTTGAACTTTTTTCAGTTTTATCATTTTCCATTTTATGTTTTGCAACAAAAATCAATTTTTTATGTTTTCTGAAATTTTCCAAATTAAAGAAGCACAATTTTCAATAAACAACCACAATATTCCATTATTTAATTTATTTTTTCAAAACTACATAATTGTATAATTACTTGTTAATAACTAACAAATTTTTTTTGATATATTTTTAGCTTTTTTAATAGAAAATAGGGTTAAAAGAAGGAATTAAGTTAGGTTGCCAAACTTTGCCGGTACCCTTAAATACTATACTTTTAGTTTATTTATATTTTTTCATTCTTATTTACTTGATAACTTATTATTGCATATTTTTTCTACTTAATCTAATCTAATTTATATATTTTTAATTAATCATTTATGTTTTTTAACTAATAAAGGTTAGAATTATTATTTATTATTTAAATTAATAATTAGACATAACATGCTTTCTAATTTTAAATTCATTATTTATTAAAAAATTAGACATTACATGCTTTCTAATTTTTTATTTATTATTTAGAAAGTAAAAAATTGTAAAATTTAAACATAAGACAACTAAAAAATAAAAATGAAACCACTAAACTTTGTTTAGTGACCACCACCATTGAAGAATTCAAGAAGTGTGAGGGTTTTGTGTTCAAATCTCGCAAACAACAAAATTGGTAAAAATGTCATCTTGTTTCTAAGAATATGGAAATGAAACAATTATCTAAATTTAAACATACTCTAAAATTATCATTTTAAGTCAATATTAAGGTATACATGGATCAACTTATATTTATAATTGAACTAAAAAGATTTTTAACTTTAAAATTGATTAGTTGAAAATTTATATACTTTTTATTTTTAATTTAATTTGTAATAATTTTCATGTCATTTATAATATTTTTAACGATAAATTCAAATATATTATTAATTTTTTAAAAAATAAAAAAGAAACTAGAAAACTAATAATAATGAGCATGTTGTGTTTTTCTGTTTTCTATTTGAAAAATGAAAAATTGGAAAAACAATTGAAAATAAAAAAATGAAAATAATTTTCTGAAACTAAACAATGTCTTGTAATTTTTTTATTGGAATGGAATATATAGTTGAAAGACTATATATTTTTTGGTATTGTTTTAAAAATCCACCGCCTAGTCCCACCCAGGCTCCTCTTAGGCCTCATTTTCATGGATAACGCCTAACTTTTCTTTTCTATGGCGGTATTAGGTCCTTGATCGATTTATTATCGCCTAGGCACTGCCTCGTCCGATTTTTCAGCTTAGTTTCAAGATACCAATATTTATAATAATTATAGTTCAATTGGTTTAACCCATAAAATGTTGCTCAGTTAGTAAAATTAAAACAAATCAATGTGTTCTTGGTATAAAAATATTGTTTTGAGTCTCAAAACGAGAAAAAATGTAATCTAAACCTGAAAACTAGGAACTTTGAGATATAAGATATCAAAATAAAAGCACTTACAAAAAAAATGTATATATGCAGTGAATTTTTTTATCGTTTAAGAATTAACAAAAATTCACATTTTTCAATTTTTTGCAAAAATGTTTATTATTATTTTTATGATTTTTTCATAGTATAATATAGATTTTAATTGAAATTATAATTTTAATATATTTTAAAATTTTAAAATTTCTAAAAAATATAAATCTGATTAATCGCTACCTTGATCATGCCCTTACCGCCCCACTAGCAGAAAAATTATATTTAGATCCTCTATGAGCAAACAATGAATTGATTTTCAGACCCAACTAACGAGTGAAAATGAAATTAGGCCATGTTTTTTTAAAAACTTAAATTTTATATTGTTCACTTTCATAATAAGTTTACAATAAATTTTTTTTGCGTAAAAGAATGTTCTTAAAATTATCAGTTGTGTGGAACTTAATTGGTATATCTCTCTAAGTAGAGGTGAAGATCTTACGCTTAAAATCCAGCCTCTTCAAAAATTCATATCTATCAAGGAAAAAATTAATGGAATGATAGAAAAAGTAATCTTTTTGTTCATTGGTTGATAGAAATTTTGTACAAGAATATGGATTATTTTTGTTTTTGAAGAACTTCCAAGTTGAACTCAAGACACTCACCTTCTAGCTTTACTTTGGAAGGAGATGTGGCAAGTAAACCAAAGCCTCGTACGTTGTTAATAGGGCTATTAGTTATTGGTCATTTGTATATGTGCGATGTGGGTTGCATGTAAAATTAAGGTTATATGCATTAAGACCCCACAAACTTGACAAAGATGTTATTCTGAACTTTCAAAAGTTTCAATCAATCTCATGAACTTGGAAAAAGTGCACTAGTTTGTCCCATCAAGTTCACGTGCCAACTTCTAGTTGAAAAGAACAAAAATTAGAAAAATGACATTTTTTAAAATTCAAACCAACTAAATTTGACACATGTCGTTGAGGGGTCACCATTACACTTTAATCAAGTTCAAGAGGCTAATAAAAATCAGAGATATTCCTCGGTTTTTAGGAAACTATGGGAGAAATAAAAAATTTGAGGCCTTACTAAGAAGTAAAACTTTTAAATCTGTATTATTATTCTTATTCTTAATGAGACATCAAGCAAAATCATGATGTTCCACATTAGAAAATAATTTTTTAACCATGAAACTAACTATCAAACTAATCACACAAGCAATAAAATTTGGTCAGGAGTATTTTTAACTACAAAATCATTAAATATAATGCCTATTTCAATAGTCTCTAACATGTATTTTCAATAAAAAATAATTAACAACATGGTTATGTTCTTTATTTTTAAATGAATTAAGAAACAAAGGTTTAAAGATATAACAGAGATAAAAACTTTGAAACTCGCAACTAAAATTTAGAGTTAAGATGAACTCAACAAATTAAAATAAATGGCTCATTATCATTGTTATTTTGATTGATTATATATTAATACTATTTTGTCCCAATAGTTAAATAATGAATCCTTTATTTGAACTATAATTTTAGGGCCCATGGGAGGAACTGGGGAATCGCCGGAAAATACCATAGATATGGAGTTTCCCGGCAACTTTGCCTCCCCAAGACAACCGTTTCTGCCCCTGCAAAGCTACTAAATGAGAAACAATAGATGAACAGAGGGTGAAGGAGAGTTTAAACCAACTGAAGCTGAAGAAATGTAAGACAAAAGAACTTAGTTTAGCCACGAGAGATGAAAGGAAAAAACAGAAAAATAAAAGAGAGAGATGAGAACGAAGAAGAAATAGAATAAAATACCTGTATTTTTGTCATAGGGAATAGAGTTGGACTTGGAAGTGAGCTGGTAGTTGGTGGTGAGAACTGAGACCATGTTGTTGCCTGTACTAAAATGAGGTAATCTTTTTCTCAAAATTTTTTTTTATCTAAAGTTATGGATTTGTGGCCCAAACCAATTAGCTAGATCAATGCATTTTCACTTGAACTAAATTATAGTGTAAATGTGATTCCATAAAAAAAATTGTCAAAAAAGACCTTCAAAGTACTACTTAATTATATATGATTGTACTTTTCTAATTAATCTCCGAAAAAATTAATTGTAAAGAATGAACTTATTATTATCTTTTTTGTTACATAATAACTTCATTATTTTTATCCCATCAATAAATTATACAAATTATGGTGAACATGCAATTTGTATTAATAACGAAGTTATTTAAACTATATTTAATCATAAAAAAATCATATGTATTAATTTTCAACTCATAGCTCTAAATGACCTATTTGAATATGTCCTTTCGGTGATACATGAAAAATTATTTCGACTTTTCTCTATCTTAGAGAGTTAATTTTATTAGCAGGACATTTTCCCTTAATAAGATTTTCGCCCACCCAACAAACAGAACCTAGCATCGCCACTGTTGGGGTCCTAGACGATCACCCCTCATACACATACTCAAGAACGAGCCTGATTGAAACTTTTAAACGTTTAGACATTTAGCAGGGGACGGTGACGGTGCCAGGACCTCAAGTGCGGTGTGGCATTCCGACCAGCGACTGGCAGGCAACGACCATAAACTCTGGGCAATAAACAAAATAATTATCACAAATAAAAAGTCACATTTATTTTAAAGTGAGTACACATGTATTCCATAAACGATTAAATTACAATTCTAAACAAAACTGATGCACATGAATTGAATAGAAAGATACATTGCACTTAAGCAAATGCTTAAAGCCTTGAATAACATAAAATTCAACAAACTAATTGAAGTCCATTATATTCAATTTAACTTCTCAATTGGGTTAGGTTTTGGGCATAAACTGATTTACAATTCCTATGGAAGGGTTTGGTTTTAAGTTTCTAAAATGAGCTCACTCTAATTTTCTATCCCCTCATGATAGATGAATTGTACCATGTGTTAAATAAAAATTTTACTTACTAAAGTTTGAATTTATTTTTATTTTGGTCAACTAATTTGTATTTCTTAGATATTCTAAAAGGAGCAGCAAAAATGAAATAAAATGGGAAAATCATAAAACTGAAAATAATAGTAATACGTATTAAATTAACATAGGTAATTAGGATCAATTCTAGTATTTGAAGATGCTATTAATTCACAAACTAATTGCGTTATTAATAAAAACCCAAATTCAACTTTTTTGTTGTCAAAATGTTAATTAAAAACATTGTAATCGTGGCAACTATTATATAAGAATCACAGCCCAATGCCTTGTGGGCTTTGTTTTTAAACTAAATATAACTGAAATCCAACCCTATTGCTCATTTATTGTCTATTCATCTTCTTCCCTCAATCAGCAAGCTACTTTCACTACTCATTCATGGAAGATCAAAAGGCAATGTCAGCTTCCATCCATTGCAGATCATGGGGGTTTCCTCTATTTCTTTGATCATCCCCTGATTCAAACACCTCTCCTCCTCCTTTCTTTTGTGTCTCCTGCAGTATGGCATAATACGTAGAGTTCTCTTATTTCAGGCGAATTGTGTGTGGCAGCTGCCACAGCGTGCCACACCCTGCCGCGGTCCCTGGCAGGGGAAAATTCTAGGATCTTAGATCCATTTAGCCTAAACTTAATTAATGAGAATTGTTTTCATAAGTGTACGACGAGCAAATGAATAAATTGAAAAAATTAATAATCGGGTAATGGCATTATAGAAAAAGCATGTGCTAAGTAAGACCGCCGACAGGTACAAAACCCACTTACCACAGAAGTTAGACCAATGGATGGCACTATACGCGGGACCGCCGATATCGGCGACCATGTCTTTATTGAACATATCAACTTCAATAAAAAAAAAAACTTTCATATGGTTTTTAGGATTCAAATTCTGCGAAGTTGAAAATGAACTGGAGAGACAAGTTTGACTAATGTTATCCACTTGTTAAAGATCTACGGTTGAGATTACATATGTTTTTGTGATTAAAAAAATATTATTTTTATTGTTTAGACGTAACTGTTTTCTAATGTTTATTTCTAATGTTTTTTTTAAACGGAGTAAGAAATGGATAAGTTGAAGAGAGAAATTGAAGTAACAAAACTCACACATGTTAAAATTTAAATAATTTTTAGTTTATAAGGAGCTTGAACTATTTTTTTTATGTTGGCTTCTAAGTAGTAGTTGAAATAAGAAAATAAAAAAAAAATTCAATCCTTAATGAGGATGGAATGTGAATTTTTTTTTTTTT
Organism: Euphorbia schlechtendalii; assembly: GCA_949673415.1. Taxonomy (NCBI): domain Eukaryota; kingdom Viridiplantae; phylum Streptophyta; class Magnoliopsida; order Malpighiales; family Euphorbiaceae; genus Euphorbia; species Euphorbia schlechtendalii. The sequence continues at coordinate 2,539 of CATIWQ010750842.1, read as the reverse complement.
CTAAACCTTAAAGAAATTTGAAATCCTACGTGACATTCAGTAAAAATATATAATACAATGTATTGGGAGTACTCAATGTCACGTCCAATCAGTATCATACCCTTTCTTCTTCTCTGAATTTTATTTTCTTTGTTCTTTTTGTAGTTTATGTAGGAGTGTGCAAATCAATAAAGCCTATCACTGAATGCTAAAACTTGAACAGAGATATCAAGATACAAGCCAAAACAACAAGTGAACCAAAAACACAGCGAATAACCAAAGAAGACCAACACAGAACTTATCTCTCCAACATCAAACCTTCACAGAGCCTTCCAACAACCACATATCAACATCTTCTCGCTCTTAGAACCGCATGCAGTTGCCATCAATCAGACCTTCTCAAGGCTCAAAAATCGCGCGAGATGAGAGAGAGGAGAAGAAGAAACTGAGAGAGATGATGAATCACAGAGATAAAAGTGGGTTTATATACTTAGGGTTAAGCTGCAATGGATCAGGCTGAAGAAATTTATAAAGCTGTCAACCCACATTCAATATAGGCCACAAATTTAATTCCAAATGGTGATAAACTTTGTCACTTTAATATAAATCATATTATATTACTTGAATAAATATATTTTGGAATAGGGAAAATGGAGAAAATAGATGTAAACCTTGCATAATTTGGGTTACTGAAGAAAAATTCAGAAAATTTGTGGGAATTAGCCAAATGTTTTGGTGCTCGAGCTTTACGTCCACTCCTTTCCAATATATGTGAGAGCCTATACAGTAGTTCACTAGCTCATAACTTTCTTTTTTAATCGATTTGGCCTAAATTCGAACTGAATTACCAATGAACTTTTTTAACTCATGTTTCAAATCTTAATTTCTTATATTATGACTTGATATTAGCTCATGTCATTGATAGTTCGGGTATTAGAAGGCATTTTTGTAACTAACTCTTATGATATTAAGGTGATATTAAGGAAGCAATTATTAATAAATAAAAGGGAAATTGTAAAAACTATAGGGTCTTTGGAACTTATTTACAAACAATATGTTTCAATAGTTAGTTTGCATTGTATAATTAATTTTAAGTTTCAGTTTTCACTCTATACGTTCTATATATACACTATTTTATCAAGCTTCAACTGCTCCATCTTTTTGCATCGTACTTTTCTCTCCATCAAAATCTCTCTTCCTTGTTTCGATTATCCTCGATTTTCTCTAGATCGAAGTTTTTTCAAGTTTCTGCTCTCTGCAATTCTTAAATTCTCTGCACAATTCCAATTTTTTAGCTTTTGACCAGTTTTTTTTTAATTGGGAATGAGGATCCATGGAGTTGAAAACCTTGTTGTTGCTGATAGATTTCGTTTTGTCTCTTTTTCGTTTTGTCTCTTTGTGTTTGTTTTTATTGTTAATTTGTAGAAGTTTTATGCAATTTTTGTGTTGTAATTGATGTGAGGATTTCATTAGGCTGTATAAATGTAATTATGCAATTGTAAATTCATATACTAATCTGATTTATATCACTCTCATTGGTCTTGGAAAGCCTGCTGTTCAAAGTATTCCTGAACTTGAATCAACTGATTAGGTATAATTAATTATCTTACATGTTTAGATAACTTTCTAATGCATTTTCATCACTTTTCAAGATTAATTTAACACAACTTGTTCTTCATACCAGTTAGATACCAGTTACCTACCAAATTCTAACAAGAAGTAGAAAATTACAAACTAAAATCCTAGTTAGATACCAGATTCTAACAAAATGCAAAAAACTACAAACTAATACAATTTAAATACTTGTTACCTACCAGATTCTAATAAGATGCAGAAAATTACAAGCTAAATACCAGTTAAATATCAGTTTCCTACCACTTTCTTGCTAGTTTTGACATTTTTTGTTCTTCTTACTAGTTAGATACCAGTAAGATACCAGATTCCTACTGTTTTAATTTCAATACCACTTAAATACCAGTTTCCTACCACTTTCTCACTAGTTTTGACATTTTTTATTCTTCTTACTAGTTAGATACCAGTTAGATACCAGATTCCTACTGTTTTAATTTCAATACCAGTTATTAAATACCAGTTAGATACCAGTTTCCTACCACTTTCTTACTAGTTTTGAAATTTTTTGTTATTCATACCAGTTAGATACCAGATTCATACTGTTTTAATTTCAATGCCAGTTAGATACTAGTTTCCTACCACTTTCTTACTAGTTTTGACATTTTTTGTTCTTCATACCAGTTAGATATTAGTTAGATACCAGATTCTTACTGTTTTAATTTCAATACCAGTTAAATACCAGTTAGATACCAGTTTCCTACCACTTTCTTACTAGTTTTGACATTTTTTGTTCATTATACCAGTTAAATACCAGATTCCTACCGTTTTAATTTCAATACCAGTTAGATACCACTTTCTTACTAGTTTTGACATTTTTTATTCTTCATACCAGTTAAGATTCTTACTGTTTTAATTTCAATACTAGTTAAATACCAGTTAGTTACTAGTTTCCTACCACTTTCTTACTAGTTTTGATATTTTTTATTCT
>CATIWQ010750837.1:0-14817 GCA_949673415.1 Euphorbia schlechtendalii | reverse complement strand
TACTTGTTGTTGCGAATCTATTTTAGTTAACACATATCACCCGGCTACCGAATGATCTGTTTGGGACCTAACATAACTAAGTAATCGTAAATTGAGATTTCGGGGGCTGAAGTGGACACGGAATCACAATTGCAGATGGACATATATGGAGACAATGAGAACTCCTGAAAGAGGAAATTCTACAAATCCAGGGTAGCATATATTCTCAGCAAGGAATCAATGAAAATTAGAAGCTAAAGTTACCATAAACAAAAATTGGAACTCAGAAAGTAAAATCAAGCATACCTGGCAGTCCGATTGATAAGAATCATCAATGACCGGAGTGTTGAAAAAACAGGGAGAACTTGGCATTGTGAAGATGATAATCCCCCAATCCTACCATTTTGAGCTACAACAATGGATGAGGGCAGAGGATATGAATAAGGCCATTGGAATGTTCACATTTCATCTACAAATGTTTGTTTCCATTGCTATTAATGTCAGAAAAAGAAGTCAGCGGTATTTAATTGAAAAGTTGTCTTTTTACTTATGAGCGCTTTCAAACTGTTTCGGTAGCGACCATCTGCAACAACAAATGTATGTAATAGCTAAACCAAATTGGCTTGACATTTTTTTCCACTTTCTTGTTCTATTGAATTAACGGTTCTTTGCAAAAAGTGTCTTATGAGTAAAGATCGTGATGTGTATGGATTAATCCACTCTATTATAACACTTTAGTGGGGAAAATGACAACAAAACGATTATCGTGGCAAATGGGATATTTCGCCGCTAATGATTAACTTTCTGTGGCGAAAAGTGATTTCCCTACAAAGGGAACAATTTTTGGACGGCATTAATATTTTTAGTAAAACCTTAATTTTGCTGCTAATTTTTCGTACTAAAAGTGTAATTTATTGCAGTGATTATCATGAGGACTGTGAAATTGACCTCATTATTTGGGATATGCTCTGCGAGAATGGACTTCGCTCGGCAGCAATTACTTGTTCAGCCATTTCAAATAGCTGTTTGATTATGTTGTTTCTGATATATGCTATGGTAACTACAAATCGCCTTTGATCATTCCTGTATATTACCAATCTTCTTGATGTGTTATGGCTGATCCTAGGCAAAGAAATTAATTTCCTACTTGAGGAAGCAATCCTTTGCCATCTTTTCGCAATGTTGATTAGCTTCTTTTGGCTCATGATCATGCTTATTTTTCTACTGTTCCAAAAGGTATTTCAATAAATTAACATAACATTATTATTTAAGAATTATTCATCAAAATTTGAATAATTAATCACGTTTTAATTGGAAAAAAAATATTTGCATTTCTCAAAAAATTCTATAATTTATCATCAAGGTGTATTATATAATTATTAACTATGTTGTGAAATTCCAATTCAAAATAAACAAGATTACCTCATTGTATAATGTAATTTCAAATTGAAAATCATATTTTTGACTAATTTTTGAAATTACACGCACCCTTTTGCAAAAAGGGTTTCACAATGATCATTTTACAAGGCATGTTTTTTAATTTTACTCTAATTGTTTTGGATTGTTATGTTAGTTATTGTGAACCGTCAAATATTGTCATTTGGTATATGGACAAGGTGAGTTTTTCTAGTGATTTATGTCTGCCTTCAGATTCTTCAATTTTTGTTATGGGTAGTTATCTGTGAGAATCTATTTTTTCTTTTGGTTTCAAGTTGTAATTAGAAAAAAAAAAGTTCCAATTTTAACAAAAATATTCCAAATTAAACAAAAATACACACAAACATTGCATAATCAAATAAAATACAAGCCACTAACAATCAAGCACAACACTAGACTGGAAATGCAAATATCAAAGGAACACATGAGTATAAAAGAAAAACGAATGAAAGTGATATTCAGGCTGTGTTTGGATCGATGTTTTTAGTTTCCTGCAGGCGGCGGAGAGAGGAAAGGAAAGGAGGGAATTGTAGTTGGGAAAGTGGGGAAGAATGAGGGGATATTGCTAGGCATTGGAGGCAAGCTGAGTGTTGGTATTGAAGTGGGCAAGCTTGGAAGAGGTGTAAGAGCTGGAGGTATCGGGAGAGATGTAGGCAATGTAGGAAATGTGGGTTGAGGCAGGTTCGGGATTGAAGGAAGTGGTGGCATTTGTAGAAGATTACGAGCTGCCAACCCGATTTCGACATTTGACAACGATAAAGCAATCAAGAACGACACGAGGAAGTACTTCAAATTAGATGCCATATTACTAGGAGTTTAAGGGAATTTTATATTTGTACTATAGTGAAGTTTATTGTTTTGGAAGTGCCGAGTAAGATGAAAAGCATCATTGGGTTTATATAGAGGATGAGTTTGTGCATAGTTTAGTTGGTGATGTAGTTGACTAACTATTAGGAGAAATGTATTAATTAATTGTTTAAATTGGGTTAATTAGTTTAACACCATATCTAACTTCCAATGAGTTGTCTAGTTTAGTTGTATTTTGTTGTAATGATATGAAGGTGTAGTTTGTTCTTGCGAAAACAATTAGCTGGTTTAATTAGAAATGTTAGTTGGGAAGAAGAGAATTTCATTTCAAAGAAAATAATTGATGAGGTCATAGTGGAGGTTGGCGATTAAACTCGCCTTAACTCAGACTATAATCACTGAATTTGCTTTTCACAACAAACAAATGTACATGACAATATATGTAAATTAGCGTTATAAAACAAAATTAAATCAACAAAATCGAGTAACAAATCCTAATAATCCATGAAATGTGATTAAAATCAGATAAAAATGAAACATATCTACATCCAAACATTACAAACAATTTTAACAAATATCTCAAAAGTACAATAGTCATTAATAAATATTCTAAATATAGGAAGATTTGTTTATTCATTGTGGAAATCAAATCGAAGACGATACCCTTTATTTCAGTTGTGTTTTTTATGGTTCTTGAAGGCAGAACTGGTCATAGCAACAACATGATTTTACAGTAATCTGTATATTTTCAAGACTATAAAAATCTGTTCAATTCTGGCTTATTGCAACAAGATAGAGTACTTACAGTTGAAAACAGTAATTTATATTTCAATATATATATGAAGGGAAGAAGCAATTCTAGCTCATCCAATTAAATTAATCTCCTTAATTAGATTAGAAAAAAATCTAATTAAAATAAAACAATGAAGAAACTGTTGATAATCAGAAGCATTGAAAAAATGCAAGAAATTAGTTGCATTTGCAAGAGTGAATAGAAAAGCGTAGAAAAAGATGTCTACTGCAAGATCCTTATCAAATAGCCATCAATTGATTGGTCATAGCTGCCATTGGGAGCAAGAAAACAATTACAAAAAAATTGCAATACAATTCGGGTACTTCTTCAACAACTTTTGTTTTTTTGACATCAGACATTTTGTTGATAAAAGATTAGCAACAACAACAAAAAGTTATCATAGCAAAACGTAGCAGTTAAACCAAATGATTCATAGAACAAATGATTCATAGAACATTAGAACCATATATTACAATTTGGAATCATTAGTTGCATTTCTCCTGTGTACATGTGCTCCTCAATTTAGGTGATATATTTATGGGATCATTTAGTGTTAGAGATACACGTAAATTAATTGTAAAATTTTTCTAACATAATGTGCTTTTTAATTAGTAGTTTATTTTTATTAAGAGTTCTGTTCCTGTTTTTCGGTGGTTCATAATGATCTCCTTAAAGTAGTTTTCTCTGTAAAATTTGAAGTTCAAAATTGAGACTTCTTAAGCAAAAACATCTTGAAGCACAATGGTTTTACCAGTTGTATTAATTATCATGGGAAAAATATAATTAAACTGCAATTGAAGTTCTAGGACCTTTGGTTGGCAACTGATTTGTACTCTTCTTTCAACATCGTGAAAAGTTTTGTCATTGTGATACGACAACACTTTCAATCACTCGTGTAGACAATGAAATTGGCCATTACTAGTCGCTTATGATTCCTTGCAACGGTATGCATTAATGTGGCTAATAATTGTTGTTGGGACTATATATGTGAAGTCATTTGTGCAAAGTTTCAGTTTGTTTGTTATCCTCAAAACTTACTCATTCCAAGAAGGGGTTCCAACACTAATCATGTGTAATCTTAATTTACATGCAAAGAAGATTAGGATTAGAGAGAAATATTGCATGGAAATGAGTTAGTCTGACTATTAATTCACAAGGTTTGCAAGGTTGAAAATACTGTACGGCTCCTCATGTTGATATAATCTATGTAAAAGCATTGGATTAGTTGGTATTCTTTTATTGTAGTCCGAAAGCAAAGCTTCTAAATTAATGAGTAACAAATAACAAACTTCTTAAGTAATTTAAATACATTTACTAAAAATTTATACCAAGTACATTAATACGCGCTTGTAATTTTTTGTTGTAGATAATAGCTTTATATTGTTATTAGTAACTTTTTAATTTCAGCTAAAATATGTGATTATGTAATAATTGTAACCAAACATTTATAACTATTATTTGATATTAAAAAAATTAAAAGAAACAGCCATTAGGAGTGATTTTGAAACACCAAATCATGTTTTCTTTTCATGTGCTGCATATTTGATTAATTTACAAAAATAATGTACACAATCATCAGCCATAGACAAGTGATTCTTGTCTTATTTGAAAAGAATCATAAGACAAATAGTTACTGATTGCTACGAAATCAAGCAAAGTGTTCTCTAACTCTTTCATAAAACCTGTCCGAATGTTCAGCACTATATACTCAATGAAGACGGAATCACATGGAATCATAATCGGACCTTCACTTGGCAGTCCAAACTCTTCTTCTGACATCTCAAAAAGCTTTTGAAAAACCTGATTGTTGAGATACGACAAGGGTATTGTAAAACGCTTCAAATCGCTCGAGTAGACAACAAAACAGCCTTTACAAACCACATACGCATTTTTGTGCCTATTAGTTCTTGGAACAATGTGAAGCCACATCCTTAAAATTTTTCGCATTCTTTTGATCATATTTAAAATTAAAATTGAGTTAGACATAAGAAATTAGAAGTGAGCAGCTACTCTTATATACTGAAATACTGCAAGTCTTTGTGTTGATATTCTCTATGAAAAATCATTAAATTAGTTGGCATTTGGCAAATAATTAATTACACAAAACAAGTACAAGAGTTGCACACTACAAGAAATCGCACTATATGTGACAGCAATTCATCTGTCACTAAAATTGTTGTAACAAAAAGACATTCATTTGTTACAATAAAAATTTTCCCCTCACAAAAATTCATTTTGTGAAATTTTGTTGTAAAATTGTCACATTTGATAGATTTTTTGCGACAATATTTTACAATCGTAACTAATATTTTTTCGTTACAACTTAAGTCGTAACCTTTAATTTAGAAATTGTTACAATAAAAATTTTAATGTCACAAAAACTATTACATAACTATTTTCTTACAAATGTTTAATAGTTTTGAGACAATATTTTAAACTCGAAACAAAAAATACTTCAATGACAACAAATGGTTGTAACTAAAAATATTCATATATGACAATAACTTTTCATAGTCACAAAAACAATTTTTCATGACAATATAAAAAGCTCATCATAAATGATTAATTAGTTTTGTGACATTAAGTTTAACTTGAAACATACAATACTTCGATTACAAATAATAGTTGTAACTATAAATATTCAATATTTTACAATAATGTTTTTATTTTCACCTATAAAATTAATGCGACAACTAACAAGCTTATTCAAGAAAAATTATTAGTTTTGTGACAATAAGTTTAACTTTATAAGAAAATTATAAAAATGGTAGAAAATTACAATTTCAATAAAATATAACCACACCATAAATGACCTATGAAATGTCATTATGCCACAAAGGGGAATATATGAAAGGTATGTACAAATTATAGGAAACTTACATTTTTTATTAAAAAGAGTCATAAAAAAGCTATAAAAAATGTGTATGAGAAAGTTATAGGTTATTTAAAAGGACATATAAAATTAACAAGAAAGGTATAAGCAAGTTATCACAAACCCTAAACTATTAAATTTTATTAATAAATATTTAATTATTAACTTTTAACCCAAAACTATAAATTATTAACTCTTAACCCTTAACCCTTAACCCTAAGAAGTTATCCATTAACCCTTATAATTAACATTCAAATTTATTATCATAAATTGTGCATAAACAAATTTGATAATCAATTTTTATTTGTTAATTATATTAATTATTCATAATATTTAATTCCTATGATTATTATAATATATGGAATTTAAATATTATAGCAATTTTAACAAGTAATAATTTTCCACGAATATAATTATTAATGATTTTTGTTGTACTTTTGATGCCACTAATTATTATTTATAAGTATGATTATTGGTATTATTATTTTTATAAATATTGTGTAACTAATATTATATTTATTGTAGGAAAACTCATATTTTATGTAATTTTATAAGAAATTTTTTACAAAAAGTATAATAAAGATCTAGGTTGTGTGAAAAGTTATAAAAAATTGTATAAAATGGTTAAATGAAAATTATCCTATTCTACTGCCAACTAAATATTTCAGTGCCAAAATTTTTGGTAAATATTTTGACATTTTAAAAAAAATTAAAACTAAAAAACCCCTCAATTGCTTTTAGGTCATTTTCACTCCTCCCACCGCGGTGCTCCTCTCGCCACTGTTGTGTCCTCCGGCGTCATCGCCCTGTCCTCACTACTCCGCCATCGTCGCTCCTTCCTTACCACCCTTCTGTCAAAGCATTCGATTCCCAAATCTTATTAAACCCAAATCAATTCTCAAACCAATTACGTCATATACCGTTGGGGAATCAATTATGCCTCTCATCCGTCGGCGATATTGTGATTAGGTATGTTATGTTCTTCCTCTTACTTTGTTTCATTGTGACTGGTTCTAAATTTAGTATATGATTCAGGCAAGATTGTTTATAGTTATTATTACTTTGTATAAAACCTAAGCATATCCATATAATTTTATAAATATTATTTAAATCAATTTAATGCATCCAATGAAGAGGAGAAGCATAAGGACTTTGAATTAAATCAAGCAGATATGGTTCCTCCTATCTAAAGTCCAGAAGGCCCTTAATTCGTGTACTTTTCTTTGTGGTTGGTGGAAGGTAGCTTTAAATTTAGAATTTCGATTCCCCTTTTCAAATCTTATTGATTTGCTGTCATTTTGGTGTTTTATTGAAATTGCTATTAATTTTATTTCGTAGTTGAATCCTATACGGGTTAATTTACTAGAATATGCAGTTTAGTGTGCGATATAAGAAACTCCATGGCTCAAGTTGAATCGAAGGTTATGTGCTTATATAAGTTCCAGCACCTTACACGAGGTAGATACTTCGAAACTAATATATGAGATTTTGTATTTTCGAGATAATGGTTGGTGCTTTAAAATTTGCTAATGATAAGTTCATTTGTGGTAATTGTGCCAAATTATTTTGTTAAACCATAGATGGGTTTGATCAAATTGCAAAGAAGCTATATGTTCCCGAGTCGAGGATAAAATAGTCACATGAGAATGCTGAACATCTCAAGCATAGATGATCTTGTTGCTAACTCGATGGATATTTTAGAGCCTGCTCCTTCAGATCATATTGGAAATGGAAGGAAAGATGGTTGGTATGGTTCACAAGAACAATTGATTCTCTATTTTATCGTGTTTTGCTATTCTCTTCTTCATTCAGACTTGCTATATTGAGAGAATATCTCTAGATTTTATATTTGCTAGAAATAATATTAATAATAATTATATTGGATCATTTGCAGAATTGGTGCATTATAGGGAAATTTCCAGTTTTCATTAACCTACAATATAATTATGATTTTATAGTTGTAGATTCAGCTAAAAGGTTGTGTTAGAGAGATTTTCTTTTAGGTCCTGCTTAACTCATTGTATTGACTAAGTTTTGCTTATTAACTGCAGTCTGTCTTGATCATTCTACTAGAGTTATTCATGCCATCACATGGAAGACGTCCTTTAGAGGTTTACCGTATGGGGATCTGGGAAGGATGAGATAGATTCTAAAGAGTACTAGTCAGGAACTCCAATTTACCGAACTCGAATCGAATCTCAGTCACCAACGATTTGAGAAAAAAGTTGAAACAACTTATAATGTTATTTTAAGGGCTAAGGCAGAAGACTATGATCGAAAGAAACCATGGGGTGAGATATTTTAGTCACAAGTGAGTACCCAGACAAGGAAGTAATCTAAAAGATCATATCAGATAGCAATGGAGGCGAGGGCATTCTGAGAGACGCGATTTAAGAGCATGAAAGAGGGAAAGTGTTAAGAGACATTTGTGGAGATACAGGACAAATATGATGCGATGAATGAGATGGAGAAGAGCATGTTTGAAGCTATGCCTTGATAAATTTACAAAATGGATCAAGCTATGATCTTTTACTGAGTATGTTCTTTGCACTTGTCTACATATGTGGATCAACATATTGATTACTTTAACTACTTGGCATCAGTAGAAAACAGTTGAGGGAAGTTTCACCAAGGGATGTAGGACAAACAAGCACATGCTGCTTTTCTTTATCTTGCATGCCAATAAGTATCAATTAGATTCTACTATTGTGGTATTTTGTTACTCAAGTAAAATATAATTTTTTGTTTATCAAATTTGCATCATTGTGTAGAAATATGAACCATTTCCCATAAACTTAGGTTTTCTTCTAAATTTTTAAAGTTCACTTGCTATAGATGTTTGTCATTGTATTAAATACTAATAAAAATCTAATAATTGTATAGAGTTAATTGGAAAAAAAGGAATGACCTGTCTCTTACTCAGAAATTGGTCTATTTTTTTCAACTTGATTGCAATCAACACCAATTCTTGAGCATCGAGCTGATCATATCATTTTTTTGTTGTTAATTCACTATTCTCTATTGTACAAGAAATAAGGGACACAATGGAGAAAGCCAAATCTAATGATTTTTCGTTTAGTGCTTTAGGATTGTACATGTCCCAGTTCGTGATTCAAAGCTTACTAGATTACTTGGAGTTTCATTTGGAGGTAATGTATTGGAATAAAGTCGTTAAAGAGGGAAATGTTAAAATTCATTCTTTTGCCTAGTTAAGAAAAATAGTGTAGTGCAGATATCGATATGCTTCTTTGAATGTTAGAATGAGCAACTTCTCTGGTGATCTACCATCTGCTGTAGGAAACTATGCAGCAAGAGCAAATGTAAGTTGAGAGTATTATTCATTTTCTGATTTGTTATATAATACTTTCTTTATGCCATGTTAGTTTGAATCAAATTTTTTATAGTTTAATTTCACAATATGGCCTGACTAATAATGTTTTAGATGATGAATTGAATGCCTCTAATTCAGTCAAGTGGGAAGAGATTGAGAAAATAGATTCAACATTCTAATAAATTGTCATTACGGTTAATAGTTCTAATATATTTTTACTTATTGAATCAGTGATTAGTCCCCTTTATGTTATGTTCAGACTTTATTTAGTTTTTCTCTATTTTTTTCCTGTGGTCATCCCTTCAAATGTGATTTTACTCTTTAATTATTGACCCTTTGCAAACCTGAGCCTATAAGAATAAAAGTGTCAACCTCCTTACAATTATATATGATTAATTGAGTTAAATTTATTGCTGATATATAAATCAGTTGGCTTGAACTTTGTATGTGTTCTAATGAGAAAATAAAATTAGTTATGATAATGCTTAGAGTTGATTGAATTGTTGTTTTTAAAGTTTCTATTTTTTGTAAGCATAATGCATATGGGTGGTTTGTGATAGATTGTATTAACCATATTGAGTGGCTTGATGATTTGTTTGTAAGGAGATGAAATTGCATTTTGTTCAACAATATTCAGAATAATGGTTGTATTAGAATAAGTGCGTGGAAGTAGATTCTCTAGTCATAAAATTGTACCAAAACATAAATCAATTTACCAGTTGGTCATATATAGTAGCATTTTAGGAACACTGTGTTAAAGGCTGACATCAGTTCGTCCAAAACAATATGGCTGCAGTCCCTGTCAATTTCTCTATTTAAATTGAATTTCAGACTAGATATTGCTTTGGTTCATGTAATGACCTTCTTCAAACATTGTTCGTCCATGTAGATTATTGGCCTTTATATATGTGTGGATTACATCATGCTTGAGATATTTATTTTCCTAGTAATTTTAGCTTATGGCATGAAGTTAACAAGCTGGATCCTTCTTAGCATTAAACTCTTTGTTCTTGTATTAGTGTTTTAATTGCATGGCTTCAACAATTTCAGTTCATTTTACACAAACATTGTTAACCACATTCGTGATAATTTAAGAGTTGCAAATTCTATTCTTATTTTCATAAATTTGAAATTGCCAGTAGTACGCATTAGAATAGTTTTTTTGGTAAGTACTTGAAGATGGATTCATGTTATTTTAACCAAGAATCAATTACTTTCGCTAATTGTTTTAATATTAATATTTTTTTTATTTTAATCAAGTCTCAGGGAGCTGTTGATCAAGGGTAGTAGCATGAGCTAGAGCTTGAGTAAGTTCTTGTGCCCCAATATGTTTTTTGAACAGACCACTTATAATCACATCTTCATGGTAAGCTAATTATATATGTTAACTATGTGTGGTGTTTGGGTTGTGATGTAATGTTGTCGGAACCTTACCCTCTGTTGTGTTAATGTCCATTTTCGCATTCTCTACTTAATTATACATACATTTTATTTGTAGGCTTTGCCTATTTTGTTCATTTGTTAAATATTGTCAGACTTTTCTCGACTAATTATCGTATTTGAGAATTTTGAAAACTATTTCTGTAAATTTGAGCCCCATTCAATCCAAATTACTTAGTAATGCGTTGTAACAAATACTTGATGTAGCAAATTGAAAGTTGTAACTGTAGATGGATAGTGACAAGATTAAGTGGTTATAAAAGTAAATGATGTCACTATACATTTTGTAACGATAAAAATTTTCGACAGAAAGTATTTTCGTGACAACTAATGAAAATTGTTGAGGTTTTAGTAAAATTTGACTTGTAACAGTGACAACATGCACCATTCGTGACAACTAGAATTCATGGGACAAAGATTTATTGTCACAAAAATTACATTTTTTTGTGACAACAAATTTGGAAATATTATCTGTAACTCAGTTATTAGCAACAATATTTTTGTGACATTATTTCTTGTAACATATATACATGTGTGACAACGTTTAAATTTTTTGCGACAAAATTATTATCACAAATAATTACTTTTGTGACGACCTTTTAAAGTCGTCATGTAATTTAGTGCATTTTGATGCATTATATGTGACAAATAGCTCATTTGTGACGATTAGGTTTCCTTTTTCATTACAATAAAACTTGTCACAAAAAATTATTGTCACAAAATAATGAACTATTTGTGATGACTTTTTAAAGTTTTCATGTAATTGTAATTCATTTTGATGTATTATGCGTGACAAGTAACCCATTTTATGACAACTATATTTTCTTATTCATAACAACAAAAGTTGTCGCAAAAAATTGTTGTCACAAAATATTTAAATATTTGTGACAACATTTTGATGCAAAAATTGAACTTATTATCTGTGACGATAATATTATCAGTAACTCTCATATTAGTGACGACCTTGTGACAACTAATTATTGTCACATAAAGTACATGTGACAACGTTTTGAATTTTTATGACAATATTGATTGTCACAAAAATCTTGATTTCTTGTAGTAGCATTTTTCTTCTATTTAGAATCACATTGATTTCTCATTCTAAGAGGAGAATGGAAAGTAAATAAGAATGCAAACAAAATATTACATTCACAATGTGATTGGATAGTAAAAGTATTTAACTAACAATTAACCTAATCATAATCTGCTGGCATCTCATAGATCCTTTCGTTGCAGATAAACAAACTATTTTGTGCCGATAATCTGAGTTTAGGATTCTCTATGTTTATATCGAGTAACTAAGAGACAAAAGCAAAATATGAGAAAAAAATGGCTTATCACCATTTAATATTTCCATAGATCCTTTCGTTGCAGATAAACTAATTTGTGCCGATAATCTGAGATTAGGATTCTCTATATTTATATCAAGTAACTAAGAGACAAAAGCAAAATATGAGATAAAATGGCGTATCACCATTTAATATTTCCATTTTTCTCACACTTAGCCAAATACAATTATCAAAGTTGAGAGGCTGAATGTCTAAATTTGGTCAAATTACAGAGACTGCTGGTCAATAAGAGTTTCGAGGTGTTTTCCCATAATTTCAATATGATTTCTCATAAAGTATGCAAGATAATGTTTTTGGGAAAGCTTGCATAAAATAAATTTATGTCGCGAATAAGGACATGTTCTTTCCAACTCACGGTTCATTTTCATTTAATGCAACATAATTATAAATTACACTAAACGAAAGACATTGCCTAAATAATAGAAATAGCAAAAATTAACGTAACATCAGTGTGCTGTACATTACCAACATAAACTATAGCAAAATAAGAGCATTTGGCATTTTTAATTAATAAAACAGCTTAGCAGCCAATTAAGTAGAATTTTATCTTTGCAAAGAGCTCAAACTATTAATTTGCAACGTAAAACAAACTCTACTCTTTCAAGTGTCAAAATGGTTACAACTTAAAACGTTCAAGAGAACTCCTTCACCTTTGTTATTAGAGAAAGCTGCCCCTCAGGAATCATAGCACCATCAGTTATATATCCCTGCCACGGATCATTGAGTTAACTAAGAGGCATGAAATCTCCGAAGCCCCAATTTTTGGCTGTCGATGAAGAAAAACGGCATCTATCAGCGTTGGTCCCGAATGGCTAGCAAATGTAGTGGAGGGCGTGAATAGTACTTTTTGAAAATCCCCTCTAAATTTTAAAAACTTTTTATCGCTATGAAAATATTTATAACTCAATCTCAAAGTAAATTAATTGCAATAATATAAATGCATAAAATGTAAATTGCAAGCAATTAAAATAGTAAAAATAAAGAGATTGAGATGCATAGGTTTTATACTAGTCCGGCAATCCTTGGCTAACTCCAGTCCCCAAGTTGGCTGGCCTAAGATTTTCCTTTTTATGTGTTTTCTTTACAAACAGAAAACAAGCGTAGTGATATTTTTTATGGGCTTAAATATCAAACCTTACAGCTGTTGTTTTTTCAGGCTTAACAACAAAATCTTTTCACCACTATTTTTTCGAGCTTAAGAATGAAACTTTTCTTGTTGCTTTTACGGGCTCAACAACAAAATCGGACCATTATTTTTGCATGCTTAATAAAGCAACCTTACTTGTTTTTACAAGCTCAACAACAAAACCTTAATTTTTTTTTTTCCAGGCTTAACAACAAAACCTTATAATTCTTATAATTGTAATTTCAAGTTTAGGCACACCAAAGAAGCTTTCTCGCTTTGGCACTTGAAGAATTGCATGGAAGACAATCTCTTTGAAACTCATATTATATAGCTTTAATTGTTGTCTCCCAAGTTTCAATCTTCAAGCTGAATGCCCTTTTATACTTGATGCATGAGCCTTTTGGAGCAACTAAAAATTATAGCCATTGGAGGGCCTCCCTTGGACAAAGAGATGTTGGAGGGTCTCCTTTGCTTAACCATTTCTTGTCATGTCAACTTGTATTGAGAGTATTAACCCAATACTGGTACATGTGATCTTTGATGTTCTTCCTCCAATATGTCCATTGGAAAGTGGTTGTTTAAAAGGGTCTTCATGTACCAAGACCATTGAAGGATCTTTGTAGAATATGACAGTTGAATCCCTAACCATATTGAGTTTGTTCATCAACAACTTTGAGCAACTTTGTCCACATGGCATCAATACAAATATTAAGTCTACCATTCTTCAACTATGTAGCTTCTTCTTCCTTACATATATTTTGAAATTTAATTAACACAAATTTGTATATGTATTAATTCATCAAAATATATTATCGATGCTTTGTTTATTTTATCTTCTTGTTGTAATCATCGAAACTAGACTCAACAATATCCCCTTTTCGATGATTTCAACCCTTCTTGATATATCTTGTTGAGAGCATGAGGTGAACAAATAAAGTCTTCTTTTCTTCAAGATATTAAAATAATCGCAGTGTAAGCTCCCCCTGAATATGTGATCCATTGTACATAAGCTCTCCCTGAACATGTGATCGTGTTGCCTTGAGAAGTTTCAGGACCCACTTTATTGATTAATCTACAGAGTGTTATTTTTTGTGCTATAAAAATTTAAAACCAACTCAATAGTATCATGAGAAAATTTCAAAATATTTTTTCCTTGCATGTAAAAATATTGATTATATATACAAATAATTTTTCAAGTAGGCTCAAAGTTTGCAAGCTAAAATATGAATCGATAAATAACTTTTACAAACTTGTAAACTTAATATACTTGAGACATATATATGATCTTAATTTAAACAACTCTCAAGATATATCAAATTCTTAATTCTTCTCCCCTTTGAAATCATCAAAAAGAATAATTTAAATATGCAAGGGGTTGCTCATAAAAAAAACTTTAGCAACTAGAGCATGAGCAAGCAGCATAATCTATTGAAACTGAAATTGGAGAGAAGAAACTTATCTGCTTAAGAGTGCTCTGCAATATACTTCGTAGGATGGAATATATTTCGTTGGTGTTGTATCATAAAGCATGAGTATAAAGTATTTGCAGTTCGGCAGCAAGGTGAGAACTTAAGTGCATAAAAATACTTTACTATCGTGGATTGAGTTGAGAATATATATATATATATATATATATATATATATATATATATATATATATATATATATATATATATATATATA
>CATIWQ010750713.1:0-38420 GCA_949673415.1 Euphorbia schlechtendalii | reverse complement strand
TGTTATTAATATTCTTAATAAAAATGCGTAGTGAGTAACTAAGTATAATAATTAATATTATTATAATTAATTATAATAACAATAAAATATTAAAAAAATATTATTAAGAAATATATATAAAAGTAAATATAATATTAGTTATGAACTTAATAGTTTCAAGCTAAGGGTTAGGGGTTAATAATAGTTTAGGGTTCATAATTAACAATTTAGGGTAATGTATAAGGATAAATAGTTAATATTTTAAGGTTAATTTTCAAATGTGTTGGATACCCTAACTTTAATTTTCTTATAACTTTCATGTATTTTTTTCTAAAATATTTCACAACACCTTGTAAATTATATAATTATTTTTACCTTTCATATGTGCATTTTCTATAATTTTTCAGATAACCTATAATTTTCTTATACATCCTGTATTACCTTTTAGTGACTTTCATTTAACTATCTTATATTTTTCTTATACACTTTCTATAACTTTTCATATTACATATTTTATAACTTTCCTATACCCTTTTATATAAAGTTTCTATCTTTCATCATAGAATTTGTAATTTTTCATATAAATCTTTATTTTCTTACAACTTTTCTATACCTTTAATAACATATAACTTTCTTATACATGTACATCTTTTATACATATATTTAAAAGTTTTCTTTAACTTTGTACAAAACATATGCCTATCTTATACCTTTTATATAACTTACCATATAGCCTATAGCTTTTCATATGACATATGACCTCTGACCTCATAAATTTTTAATTATTTCATATATTTCTAATAGAAGTTTTAACTTTTTTATACATTTTCTTAAAAATGCATAATTGTTATAATTTTTTGGTACTTTTTCCTATTACTTCTCATATAGCCTAAAACTTTCAAACATTTTCTAGAGCTTTCATAGACCTTATAACTTTGTTTAAAAATTGTCACAAAAATATGTTTGAAGTTATACTTTTTCCTCGTAAAAAATTTATCCACAACAATGATTTTATGTTGTCACACAAATAGTTTATATGACAATACAAATTTGGTTGTAACAAATAATACACTTTTTGCTATAACAATTTTTCGTGACAAGTTTGGGATGTTGTCACACATTCTTTTAGTGACAAAAAAACTTATTGTAACATATTGAATACTTTTAGTTATTGTTTCAAGTTAAACTTATTGTCACAAAACAAATAATTTAATTTATAATTATGTTGTCACACATAGTTTTTGTGACGATTCTTAATTTATTGTCACATATAGAATATGTTTAATGATAATCATTAGTTGTAATTGACATATTTTTTTTCAAACTAAACTTACTATCACAAATATAATTACTTTTTTGTAATACGCTTTTTATGTTGTTACAAAAATCGTTTTAGTGACGGTCTAACTTTTATTGTCACATATTGAATATTTTTAGTGATAACCATTAGTTGTAAGTAACAGATTTTCTGTTTCAAATTATAATTAGTGTCACAATAATAATAATAACTTTTTTGTAACAAGATTTTTATGTTGTAAAAAATAAGTTTTAGTGATAATGCAATTTTTTGTCATATTTTCTGAATTATCGGTTACAACTTAAGTAGTCACAAAAAATTAATAGTTACGATTTTAAAAATACTGTCACAAAACGTCTATTATATGTGACAATTTTACAATAAAATTTCACAATAAAATTTCACAATATGAATTTTCGTAACGGTAAAAATTTTATTGTAACAAATAATAGCTTTTTGTGACAACAATTATAGTGACATATGAACTGTTGTAACAAATATCTATGTTTCTTGTAGTGTATACTACACTACATACCGTATACCATACGCCATACACCATACACCATACGCCATACGCCATCCACACAAACCACGTACCACGAAATTATGGATTTGGAGCCCTATTTATAGAGTATGAAGGGTTGCATCAGTTCAGACGAAGGGTCGTATCCATTGGCGAAGCATTGCACAGCTTCATTGTGATTGGTTGAATTGGTTTGATCTCATCTACAATGGAAAGGCTCCTTTTCATGATTGGTTGACTTCCAAGAGGTGTCTTTTTGTTGATAGCTGATGGCGATTGATGGCTGTTGATCGTTCTTATCCGATGGTTGAAAGAAGAGAAGAGTTGACCAAAAAACCGTCAAGGTCACGACAACGAATGTATGTCGTGACCGTGAATACTTGGTTGGCAACTTTTTGTTGTGAAGGCTAACAAGTCGTGACAGCGATATATGTGTCACGATCGTGACATGCCTTTTTCACATGATTCCTCTTTGCGATTTCTACCGATCTTTGACATCTTCGATCCTTTGCCAATTTTTTAAGTTCCACGCATCTTTTTACACCTTTTTCACTCTTTTTCATAGATTTCCAACTTTAATCATTTTACTTCCAAGATTTACTTAGTACCTGCATTTGCATAAAAAAACAACTACATACCACGTGAAATCTTTTATATGAAGAATAAAATGACTTAAACCATAATATTTAATGATTGAAAATATCATGATTATAAGTGTAAATATACACTTATCAACCTTCCTAAAATCTGCTCAAATATAATTAATTTTAACCTGATATTTCAAGCTTTTAATGACAACAATTCTACCTATCAAACATCCCCATACTTAAACATTTCTTGCCCTCAAGTAATCCAAGCAACGACTAAGCAATCATAAAAGTTAACTTATTCAATCATGTCAACAAAGTGTAAACTAACAAATCAAGAGTTAATCAAAGGAAATAAAATGTCAAGAAAAAGAAGAGGAGACCTTCAAATCAGAGATTCTTTGATAACTATGAAAAAGCATTCAACTTGAGAAATTTGAAATTCTTAGATCGAACAAATAACATCAGACCAGAAGACCATGTAATAAAGCATTTAGGGGTACAATTTACGGAGGATTTCTCTCATTCAACAAGGTCAAGTTATACTAAGCCATAAGTTTATTAATCGATCTAGTTTCGAGCATAGATAGGTGAAAAGGGCCCATGTTATAAAGAGTTCTTTCAAGGGTAGGTTAGGGATGGGGTAGGATATGGAAGGGAAATTTTTTTTTTTGGTAAATGAACTTAACAACATTTTTTGATTTTGCATATTTCAAGTAATATTGAAGGACTTCATGTTTGGAATTTTCAACTCTTTGGGGAATCTCAACTTTTTTATTTTAATAACTTGCAGCACATAACCTTGTACTTTAATTTCTTTGTTTCTCGATTTTGATTAGCTCTTTAGGTTGGATTTGATTGAGCTTTGTTCTTTTACTTGTGAGATATTCCTAATTTTGATAAAGGCTTCTTTGTACAGACTCAGGCAAGGACTTCATTACTTTTAAAGTTCTTCTGCCTTTATTTATTTTATCCTTCAATTGTTACAGTTCATGGGTGGTTTGTGGGAATCAAAGTGAATGGAAAGGTGTTATTGATTGTGTAAAAACAAAGAAAGGCTTCAGGCTTAAGAGGGGGAAATCTACGGGTGATGAAAGGGTAAGCTAATTTAAGCTAAAGGGGGAAACCTGATTGCCTCTATCATTTAGCAAGGGATTTCAGCTACTGTCTCAGCTAGACTATACAAAATAGCTTAGATAACAAGGCCTTGTCCTCTCATCAACAAATTTTTCATTTTAGGCTCAATTCCTCTCTTTTTGGGTATGCTATTGACCTTTGCTATAATTTTGATGAAAAAATTAAAAATTTTGACCATTTTCATGCTAAAACAAGTTAAAAAGATTTATTCAGTTTTAAAGTTCTCAAAGTCCTTTTCTAACATGTTATTTTCCTAAAATTGACTCAAAACCGGCTAGTTATAACCTACTTTTAGATTTAATTAATAACAATGCAATTAACTACATCCTATTATGAACAGAATTCTGGCAAACAAGTTTAAAATTTACAAGGTTGTTATCAGAAAAAATTAACATTGAAATAGTATATCATTAAAAGCAAGAACTTCACACAATCGAATTCCACAATCACAAATTTACAAGTTCAACAAAATCAAAAGGTCAACAATATCAAACAGGTTCAAGTTCTCAACTTATCATCCCCATACTTAAAATTTAATTTATCCTCAAAGAAATACAAACAATTCTCAATATGCATAGGAATTTAAGGAAGATCTTATACTGAAAGAGAAAATGAGAGAAAACTTAATGATATCGTTCACCGGGAGGAGGCAAGATGACTTCATTCATTCTTGAGGCTGGTATGAGACCTCCTCATGTAGGAGAGAGAATAAAAATAAAAAAAATACAATTTTCTCAAAATTTCTTAAGTGTATATGCATTAAAGGATACTGTAAAGTTAAGGATATTGTCAAGCCCTTCCCCATACTTGAATATTTACAAGGTTTTCAACTTAGACTTGGAAGGGCTTCTTTCTGCTTCCTCAAAATTGTTTGCTTCATTTGGTGCATGAAGTGGGCACCAGTAGTCAAGGTCTTGTCAAGGGGGTTGGAGGAAGAAGACCTCCTCAATAACCTCCATGGTCTCTATGGATAGATATGGCTTCAGCCTTTGTCTGTTTACTTTGAAGATCTCCCCTTAAGAGTTCGAGATCTCTAATGCTCCATGGGAGAAGACCTTGTTCACTATGTATGGACTTGTCTATTTAGATTTCAACTTTCTTGGAAAAAGACTCAAGCGAGAGTTATATAGCAAGACCTTATATCCAATAAAAAACTCTTTTGCCAAGATTCTTTTATCATGCTAAGCTTTGGTTTTCTCCTTATAGTTCATTGCATTCTCAAAGTTAAACAACCTAAACTCTTTAAGTTCATTAAGATGGAGCTTTCTAGCTTCCCCTACCTTCTCCCTATCAAAGTTCAGAAAAGCCAGCTCCCATAAGACCTTGAACTCTAGTTCTACTGGAAGGTGACATGCTTTACCATATAACAACCTAAAGGGTGACATACTAATGAGAGTTTTATATGTTGTTCTATTGGCCCACAATGCATGATCTAATTTACTTGCCCAATCCTTCCTAGAACTATTAATAGTCTTCTCTAAAGTTCTCTTTATCTCTCTATCAGAGGTCTCGGCATGTCCACTAGTTTGAGGATGGTATGGGGTTGCAACTCTATGTGTGACTCCAAACTTAGACAATAATTTTTGAAATTGAGCATTACAGAAGTGTGTACCTTGATCACTAATAATAGCACGAGCATAACCAAACCTAGTGAAAACCTTCTTCATTAACTTGACCACCACCTTAGCATCATTTATGGGGGAGTAATTGCTTCAACCCACTTGCTCACATAATCCACAACCAAGAGTATGTATCTATTTCCATATGAGTTAGGAAAAGGTCCTATGAAGTCTATGCCCCATACATCAAATATTTAACAAACAACAACATTATTCAAAGGCATAGAGTTCTTGGCAGAAATATTTCCTACTCTTTGACATTCATTACAATGCGATACAAATTGATGAGCATCTTTGAAAATGGTAGGCCAACAGAAACCACACTCTAAGACCTTGGTTGCAGTCCTTGTGGCTCCTAAGTGACCTCTTGCCTTGGCTGAATGGAACATTAGATCTTGTTGGTTTCCTCTTCTGCTATACATCTTCTTATAATCTAATTTGCACATAATTTGAACAAGAAGGGTTCCTCCCAAAAGTAGTATTTGACATTAGCAAAGAATTTCTTCTTTTGAGCATATATCAAACACTTTGGGTTTATATTACATGCAAGATAATTAGTTATATCAGCATACTAAGGGGCAAAATTTACCGCATAAATTTCATTAGGGAAGGCTTCTATGATGATTTTGTGAGAATCGAGATCTTCTCCAGGAATTCTTGAAAGGTTGTCAGCAACAACATTTTCACATTCCTTTTTATCTTTGATCTCCAAATCAAACTCTTGCAAGAGGAGAAGCCATCGAATCAGCCTAGGCTTTGCATCCTTCTTTGCAAACAAGTACTTCAATGTAGCATGATTAGTGAAAATAGTGACCTTAAAGAGGATTACATAAGATCTAAACTTGTCAAAGGCATAGACTACTGCCAACAACTCCTTCTTTGTGGTGGTGTAGTTTTTTTATGCCTTATTCAAGGTCTTACTGGCATAGTAGATTAGCTTAAAGTGCTTATCCTCTTTTTGTCCCAAGACCGCACCAATACAAGCATCATTAGCATCACACATAAGCTCAAAGGGCTTTTTCTAATCAGATACAATAAGAATAGGAGAATTTACTAGCCTACTTTTGAGTTCCATGAAAGACTTCATGCAATCTTCTCCAAATTTGAATTCCACATCCTTATGAAGTAAGGTTATTAGAGGTTGGGCAATTTTTGAGAAGTCCTTTATGAATCTTCTTTAAAAACTTACATGACCTAAAAAGCCTCTTACTTATTTCACTGATGTTGGTGGAGTCAGTTTTGAATGATGTCTATCTTTGCCTTATCCACTTCCAAACCCTTTTCTAAAACTTTATGTCCAAGCACAATGCTTTCAGTTACCATGAAATGACACTTTTCCTAATTGAGAACCAAATTAGTCTCAATATACCTTATCAAGATCTCTTCTAGATTGCAAAGTTAATTGTTGAAGGTCTTCCCATAGACTAGAAAAATCATCCATGAAGATCTCCACAATTCTTTCTACCATATCTTAAAAAATAACCATCATACACCTTTGAAATGTGGCAGAGGTATTGCACAAACAAAAGGGCATTCTTCTATAAGTAAAGGTTTCATATGGGTAGGTGAACATGGTCTTATCTTGGTCATTAGGATGAATGACTATTTGATTATAACTAGAACACCCATCTAGAAAGTAGGAGAACTTGTAACGAGCAAGCCTTTCTAGAATTTAGTCAATGAAGGTTAAAGGAAAGTGATCCTTTATATTTGCATCATTCAACTTTCTATAATCAATACAAACCCCCCAATCTATGACATCCCGGTTGGTACAAGGTCTCCTTTCTCGCTTTGAACAACAATCATCCCTCCTTTCTTAGGCACTACTTGAACTGGACTTTTCCAAATACTATCAGAAATGGGGTAGATTATTTCATCCTCAAGCAATTTTATTACCTCTTTCTTGACAACTTTCTTTATGTTGGGATTCAGACTTCTTTGGGGTGGGACAGAGGGCTTGTGATCATCTTCTATCAAAACTTTATGTACACAAATAGAAGGGCTAATTCCTTTAATGTTAGAAATTTTCCATTCGAGGGCTTCTTTGTTGGAATTCTCAATATTAAGATCTTATTTTTGTTTGAGCAAAAGCTTTGAAGAAATTATAATTGGTAGGTCTTGTGGTGAGTTTAGGAAGGCATATTTAAGGTGATCGGGTAAAGGCTTTAATCAAGGGCTAGTTGAAGGTCTTTAAGATCTAGATTTTGAGAATCAAGAGGTCTTCAAGGGGTCTAATATTTACCCTTGCTCCAACAGTAGCTTGGTAGCCTGTCTCTGCTTCCACTTGCTTCTCCAAGATTTCATCTTCATCATCAAGGTCATGCAAATTTGATTCTTGCAAAAAGTATGGATTTAAATGAGCATCAGTGGTATCCATGAAATAACATTAGTCATCAGAGGAAGGTGGTAACATTAAAGCTTCATTCATTTTAACTTCCTCATCATGAATTTTCAAAATTAACTTGCCATTGGTTACATCTATCAAAACCCTTCCAGTAGCCAAGAAAGGTGTTCTTAAAATGATAGGAACAAGCATATCTTCCTCCATGTCCATAACAATAAAGTCTACTAGAAGAATAAACTTGCCTATCTTCACTAGGACATCCTGTACCATTCCCTTGGGGTACTTATGATTCCATCTACAAGTTGAATTGACACCATAACTGGTTGGGGGTCTCCTAGGCCTAATTTCTTATAGAGATAATTTTGCATTAGATTTATACTAACTCCTAAGTCACACAAAGCATTTTCAATATCAAGATTTTCAGTGAATAAGGTATAGAAAAACTCCTTGGATCCTTGAGTTTAGTAGGTAGAGGCTTTGTGCTTTGCAAAATTGAAGTAGTCTCTATTGAGTTGAACCGTAGCCACATTCTCTAGATTTGTTTTGTTTGTTAAGAGCTTCTTCAAGAGATTGATATACATCGACATTTGAGCGAGGGCTTCTTGATGAGTGTATAATTACACTTATTATCATATTAATTTTATACAATAAACACTGTAGTTTTAGTCATTTTTATACTTCATATGGTAGAGCCAAGCTTGATAGAAAAACCACCACAGGAGGATGTCATTTCCTTGGAGAACGCTTTGTCTCATGGTATTGTAAGAAGCAAACTTCTGTTGCATTGAGTACATGGCGGTAAGAAGTTGTGTAGCACAACTACTATGGATTAAGTAGCAACTGGAGGAATATGGTATAAAGTCAAAATGCCTTGAAGTTATGTGTGATAAAAGAAGCACTATTAACCTATCCAAGAATCAAGTTCAACATGGTTGGATGAAGCATGTCAATATAAGACATCACTTCATAAGGGATAATGTGCTAAGGGAGATGTCAAATTGGAGTATGTTTCTTCTGAGGAATAGCGAGCTGACATATTCACCAAACCTTTGGCTAAGGAGCAGTTCAATGTTTTAAGGCAGCTTATTGGAATGGCAAACCCCATATGAAGCAAAATCAAGAAATCAGGCTAAGTGTTGAAAATCATCTCTTAACTCAGGAGAACGAGATAACAATTACTTAACACCATCTATATTTTAAAGTAACACTGTGAGATTTAGTTTCGCGGTTAAAAATAAAAAACCACTTTTTATTCAAAGGACATTTTTGAATTGGAACTGTTTGCTGTTAAACTCACCGTTTTACTATGTTGGTTAATTAGCATTGATTTTGATCATGAATTTTGAGAGCGCCACTTATCACTACAAGTTGAAGATTACCTATAAAATGTGTGATGTGATGAAGAGAGAGGTTACTTACTTTCTGTCTAATCGCTTCAACTACAAAGATCCCTAATTTCTCTCTACTTTACTTTTATCTCGAATGGCGAACACCAAGAGGACTCTTAAGCTTCAAGGAGAATCAAAGAAAAAGGTGCACATTGACGGATCATGGTAGAGGATTGTGTTCCCCCATGGAACCATATCTTTACAAAGGTGGAATGGGCTGAGGATTTGGATTTCGGTTTGGTGTTTGATGTTAACTATTAAAGCCTTTTGCTCAACAAGTTCATGCACAAGGTGATCAAGTAGCAAAACCTAATCAAGGGCTTCTACTCAATCTAGGTTATGATGATGTTCTCATGGTGGAGTTCAATAACATCTCATGTCTCATCTGTGTAGAGTTGGTGTCTAGTCTCCTGAACATACCTTTGAAAAGTACCAAGCTACGGAGGACTGGAGATGAGGAAAAAGTAGCTATCCCACAAGATTGGGAACTCCCTACCGACTATGACTTTGGTGAAATTGCAACATCAGGTATGAGCTGGGAGGCGAGAGCTTGTCAAGAGTTGCTCGTAAAGCTAGTTTTACCCAAGACCGAGCCATTGAGCAGCTGCACCTACTTTGAGAGGTGTGTGGTCTACCATATGGTAGAAGGTAAGTAACTGAATTATCTAGTGTTTCTTATGCATCACTTGACCAAGGTTACTACCGTCTACCATTGGGGTTACCTTATCACCACTCTCATGAAGGTAGTGAGATTGAATAATGCTCCATACCTTGACGAACCAGGAGAAATGGTGATTCCAGTGAAAAAGGCCCTAGATATGGCTCATTTTAGTAGGTTGAAGAATAATTAGGTTCACACTCGCTATACTAAGGCCCAAGATCTAAAGCTGAAGAAGGCAAGGGTGGAACCAATAATGTTCCCAAAGGTTGTGTTGAAGGATGATAAAGATGTGTTTGTTGTGGATTTTGAAGGGTCTAGTGAAGAGATCACTGAAGATGTTCCCCTATCTGCTCAGCAAGAGCAAATCCCAACAACTGCTGCAGCTTCTTCTTCTTCTAAAGCAAAAACTGGCTCTCAAAGAGTTATAGCTAGCCCAACAAAAGAAAGGCCGAAAATATGCCTACCCAGCCTCAAGCCAGGCAAAGAAATAAGCTCAAACTTAAGACTCATGCTCGGAAGGAAGTTGAGGTGAAACAAAAGGCTGAGGAAGCTCAAAGAAAAGCTAAGGAAGCTGAGGATGTTAGGATGCAATTGAAGACCCTGCGCAAACTTGAGGCAACCGAAGAGGAAGTAGGCTAAGGGAACTCTAAGAAAGGCAAAGAGGAGCCTAAAACTACCAAATCTAAGGCTGCAGCCCAAGTGGAGGAAATTCTGACCAAAGAAAGGAGCACTCAGCACAAGTGCTCGACTGCCACTCACCCAACAAAGTGAAATGTTCAAGTGGTGAGCAGCAACGAGGAGGATGCAGATGATATGGAGATCATCGATTAGGAAGAGTCTGATCTTCCTAAGTTAAGCATCCCAAGCAAAATTTCCACTTATCTTGAGTCTCCTCCTACTCAAGCTGAGTTACCTGAGGCAGACCCATCCTTGGGTAAAACATCCAATCCACATGTTCCTTTATATCCTTCCCCCATTTCTTTTGTAAATCCTGAAAAACCTACCTCTCTTGTAAATCCTTCAGTTCCTACTCCTATATATTCTCAAATTCCAATCCTTCTGTAAATTCTCTTCCTTAAACTCAACAAACTATAAATTCTATTGACTATACCCCTTCTCCTATTCAACTTAAAGATTCCTTCTCACCTCCTCCTTCTTCTTCTCAAAATACTGAAAGTGAAATAATATTCTCTTGTAAAATCTAAACCAATTCCCACTTCTTCAAATGTACAAACTTCTGGACCAAACCTTTGTTCAAAACCATCCTCTACCCCTCTAATCCCTTAGATTAGAGAAATTTCTAACGTTGAGAATTCTGCTCAGTATGGAAAAGCAAGCGAGGAAGGTATCAAGGTAAATTTTATAGCTAATGAAGTACCTACCTCCAACAGCAAGCCAGTCTAAGAGGACTTGGTGGATTCAACCATCTTGGCTCAGATTAGAGAGTTAGCAAGTAAGAAATTTCCAACTCTCAAAACTGATGCTTAGTTGGATGGAGAAGTAAGCCATGTGCTATTTTCTAAGGAATTGACAAACTTGTTCGTGAAAGCTAAGTAAAAAATTCCAAAGTTCGAGGAGCACTCGAGCATCCCTTTTGAATCTATCTAATTTGAGGAGTTTGAAAAGATTCAAAGAAGCTTGTTTGTGATTCATAATCACCTAGCGAAGGAGCATGCGAAAATCTTAGTGGATAAGATGACATTTATCTTAACTAGACTTTCTGATTCTACAGCTTAACTCAGTGCTGCTGTCACCTCTATCCCCACGTCTACTATTATCGCTAACGTAGTAGCATTGATAGTGCTGCTGAGCAGCTAAGTAGCTTGAATGCCACCTTGGTAACTCAAGCTACATAGTTTCATCAATTCGGGGAAGAACAAGCCAAAATCAAGAGGGGAACTGACAAGAAGATTGACAATGTGCTCAAGGAAGTCAAGGTCACCAAAGATATTGGCCACAACATGACAAAGCTGTTGGAAAGTATGTGAAAGATGATAGTGAACTACGACAAGAAGTGATAGACATGATGTTTGCCCTAGAGGTAATTAGGGCTATATATCTTCATTAGTTATTATGTACAAACGGTTTTAGATTATTATTAATAATAATTGAGGCATCTTTGTTGCTTATTAGTGTTTTCAATTTATTTATGTATCTCGCTGGTACCATATATGTATATTATTATATATATGCACATTGATAAGACAAAGTCTGTGAGTACTTCATAGCGTAAAAGTGTGAGGACATAGTGGGAGCTATGTGGTGTGAGAACTACACACACGTGTTACTATGAATAGTCTAAATATCTGGATATCAATGGAACGAACCAACTAGCATGTGTAGGCTTGCTTTTTGGATTAGATCCAAGTAGCCTATCTCACGAGCTGAAGGTTATACCTTGAGTTAACACATAAATGTATTCGAGTAATACATTGGAGACTACCATAAGACATACACTCAGAAATAACTATATCAATATGTTGGTGTCATGTCTTATTGCAGTAGCAGTACAAGTATCCTCAGACTTGAGATACTAGTTACATTATATAAGAGTTGTTATACTTTGGGTCATACATATTCATACCCAGGCGGTCAGGATGATATGGGTGATGGGTATAGTGATGATCATATGTTGGTAAGCTGAGTAGTCAAGATGGGATCCATCACTCTTGATATGGTGATATAATGGGAGATGTACTTTTAGCCCCTTGTTGAAGTGACACACTCATAAACCTCTTATCAGAGTATAAGATTGAAAGAATGAGACTCTAGTCAATCTTGATATATAATGGTTGAGTGGTCTTCTTGTGAACAAGTCTAATTCCAGGATAGCTACGGCTATTACATGAGCTGACATTTAATACAAGCTCAATAAACTAGATGGTACTTAACCTGATGGAAGGAGTGTATGGTATTGGTTACTACTGCAGAACCAGATCAAGTCACAAGCACGTGACATTCCAAGTATCGAGGGATCATAAGCCTTTGGTAGAAAGCCTATTTGATCATCTAGATCTATAGGGTTACATATTGGTCTGGAACACTAAGCTTAAAGGTTCCTGGATGGGAAGCTAAGTTTAAATTAACCTCTAGAGGCTCAATACTTTGGGATCCTATCAGGTCACACACTTTGGGTCTTTACTGAACTAAGTAAAGAACCTATAGGCTAGGTCTATGCTGAAAATATTTGTTTGTCCAATTTGTTAGAAGAATTATTAATTGGTTTGACCAAATTAATAATTAAAGGAAATAAAGAGAAAAATAGGGAAAAATGCATGGAGCAGAGCAAGGGAATTTTTCCCGTTGCGAGTGCGCCCCAAACGAACACGGGATGTTCTGAGTGGGCCTACGCAGTTGCCTAGTGAGCTAAAAAGATCACAGGGAAAGCACGCACTCACTAGCGGGTCACAAGCCCTTCCTAATGCAGCACTTATGCCTGCGTGTAAGCTTGCAATCTTGGGCTTGCAGAAGGCCTGCAAGCCCAAACTTGTAGCACAAGGCAAGCCCTCTAGGGCTTACCTTGTGGAATGAGGCTGCAGGTTAGCCAGCGAGTCAAGATGACTTGCGTGACTAACCCACTTGTGGGATGGGAATATTCCCATCCCACATTGAGTTTTAGGGGGAGTCTAACACTCCCCCTTTTCCCTATATATAGGCATCTAGTTCTCTTTATTTCACACAACATAAAATATTTTAGCTCAGCTTTTCTCTCTTAGTTCGACATCTCTTTCTTCATTCATTGTACGAGATCCTTCACAAGTTTCTCCAAACAATGAAGAATTTCTTTAGAAGGCTCTTTCTATTTGAAGAGAGCCTTCTCAGTTTATCTTTTCGGGTTGGTCTTCGAGCGGTCTGGCAGTTGCTGTCTACCAATGGGTTCTACCTTTATGAGGTTTTGGTTGGTGAAGATTTGTGTGCATCAATCATAGAGGCTATCCTAGTTTGGAGGCTCATGCTAACAAAGTTCTGCTGAACTTCTCTAAGGGAATTTCGCATCCAAAAGAAAAAGAGAAGCACGCGTCAACTAGTAACATCATAAATGTAGATGCTAGGTTCTTTTATAAGTTTTATAAACCTATTAGCATCTATGGAATGTTTTAACTTAGATTATATCAATCATGGCATGCTTAGGAGATCCTTTAGGTTAATTTTATGTTTTGAAATTTCACCTTGCTATGTTTCATGTTTAATAACTATCTTAATTAACTAGCAAGAAGGTGGACAAAGTTATCAGAATTGTTAAGGAGACTAGGAAGAAGGTTGAAAAACCTTCGCTAAACCTTGATGATTTGGATGAGAAGCTGGAGTCTGCCTGCAAGCTAATCAATGATAATACTGATGGTAAGGTTAAGAAAGCACAGAAGACTCTCTTTGATGCTAGGGAAAGTTGTTTCTAGAGCCTACTAAGTCACTTGATCAAGATAAACTTTTCGTGCAAATGAAGCTGAATGTTATCAAGGATAGGATCAATGATATGCAGAGGAATATGGATCAGTTGATCACCATTGGGATGTATGACTAAAGGGAGATAGAGTTCACTACAAAGACAATGTGCAACTTCTACCCAAGGATAATTAACATGTAGGTAAAGCTAAAGATTGCTCTCTTTACTTCAAACTTTCATGGTTTTCTGCAGTGCTTTCAACAGTTCTCCTGTCAAGTATTCGATCAAATTCTCGATCTCACGTGGTTCCATCATCTGCTTCTAGAAGAGCTTAATGATCAGGGCATCTTAACACTTAAGGGAAAGGAACAACGTGAACCTGAAATCTGTCCAGCAATCATTGGCAAGCAAGAGGACTTCCAAGCTGCATTCGACTCTTTTAATCTAAGCCTGGAAGAAATTATGAAGGGGCATTATCAATGGGGGGAGAAAGTAGTAGAAGATGCCTCGAGGATCACTTCTCAGTATAAACATTCTTTACCTCTAATGTCTCAGCGTCCTCAACCTTAGTCTCAGCATCAACAACAATTATCAATAGCACCACTCTTTAAGTCATCCCAAAGGTAGCTCATCCTCGTCATAGTTTCACAAATAGTTGTAGGATTGGCTAGACTTGTAATAGGGTGTTCAATGTAATCACTTACCTTAGGATACTTTTTGTGTACTACTAAGTCTTTTATCAATCAATAAAATTACAATTTTTGTCAATCTAAGTTAAGAGCTTCTTAACTTCTTATCTTCTGTGTATGTATGCTATTTCTACTTATAAACTATTGCAGGAATAAATACAAAAACCATCCTCAAACAAAAGCTAAAGTAGTATAAAGTCCTAAATCAAAGAAAATTCCTCTAAGTATGGGGGAGTTGAGCTGAATGAAGAGAATCCACTCAGTATGGGGGAGTCCACACTGACTAGGGAGTTTACTCAGCATGGGGGAGTCCACACTAACTAGGGAGTTCACTTAGCATGGGGGAGTCTTACATCATTTATAAGGTATCTCTATATCTTTAAACTATTTATTCAATTAATCTCTTCCACTACCTGGTTTGTTATCTGTTAAAAAATGGGGGAGATTGTTGAACCCAAGTTAATAGTACCTCATAATACTTAAAACATTTTGGAAATAACAAACTAACTAGGATAGTGAAATTGATTTATTACTAAGTAGACTCTTAACTAATTAAATTTACTTGAGTTTATTTAAGGGAAAACAACTTAGTTTAATCAATGATTAATTAATTAATGGCTTAGAGTAAGAAAAGCTGAGTCAGCCTAGTATTACATAGTTTACAAGATATAGACTCAGTGAAGTTGAGTATTTTGACACTTAAAGAAATATAATGACACAGTTGCCTTTAACAATTTCTGTGAGGAACAGAATATTCCTTTGATACTTTTCAGAGGTGTTGAAATTAAAGAAGACATTCTAGTGGTCCTCACAACAAAAAGGTGTTAGTACAAAATGTTGGAGAATCCTCACTAAAGTCCAAGATAAAAGAAATCCTCTAACATGCACTATTTCCCAATGTATCTGCGCAACTCTGCAAAGTTAGCAAGTCAACCATTCACAGAATTCCACGTTACATCTCGCATGCCTCTCTATCAGAATGGATTGCTTGAAGGAAACGAGTTTTTTACGCATTCAAATGAATGGATTAATCTTGTACCTCAACGTTCAAAATCTTTATTCTAAACGTCATGGAATTTATTTTAAATGGGCAAATTTGAAAGATATGAAGAGAAGAGAAATTGAAGACAAAGTCAGAACGAGAAGTTTGCAGTGACTACTTCGAAAAGCTTTAGGTATAAATAGAAGACTAAAGTAGACATTTAAACTTGGTGAATCACATCGAATTTCTTAAGAGCTGAAATACTAGGCAAATATAACTAGCATTCAGAAATTCCAAATCAAGCAATCAAATTAAAAACAAAGCTTTTAATCCGTTTTTATTTGAGAGAAATCACTTTAGATTTAACATTGTAAAGGATTCAACATATTTTATAAGTTGAAATCCTCTTTTCGAATTTTCTTATCAAAAATTTGAGTGACAGTTTGGGAAAGGTACCCAAACTATGTTTGAGTGGTAGTTAGAAAGAAAGGTATTTTCTATAATTGTGTCTGTTGGTTAATCAAGACAGTAATTGAACATGCAATCATTGTAAGGTGGAATTTGAAAACTTAAAATTAACCTAAAGATATCCTAAGCATGCCATGATTGATATAATCTAAGATAAAACGTTCCATATATGCTTTTAGGTTTATAAAGCTTATAAAAGAAACCTAGCATCTAAAGATTGAAACATTACTAGTTGATGCATGCTTTCTCTCTCTTTGGTAGTAGTGTTCCCTTTGAGTAGATTTTGATAGAACTTCATTCACATGAGCTTCCAAACTAGGAGAGCCTCTATTATTGATCTACACGGATCTTCACCGACCAAAACTTGAAAAGGAGGAACCCCATTTGTAGAAAGTAGCTGTAAGACCACTCGAAAACCAACCCGAAAATAATCTCGAAGGCTCATTTGAGAAAGAGCCTTTAATAAGAATTCTTTGATTGTTTGGAGAAACTCGTGTAGGATCTCGCACTACAAAGGAAGAATATAAGCTAAATCCAGAGAAACAATCTCAGCTTAAAGCTATTTTCTGGTGTGTTGTTGTTGTGTGAATAAAGAGAGGAGTGGAGGCCTATATATAGGGAAAAGGGGGAATGTTAGACTCCCCCTAAACAATTGCATGGGATAGGATAAATCCCATCCCATGCTTATCCCTAGTGGGCTTCCCTTGTTATGCCGCAATCTTTGGGCTTGCGGCTTGCGCGCTTGTATCCCGCTAGCGCGTGGGGCGCTAGCAGTTCGTGAGCTTTTCAGCTCATGGGGTAGCCACGAGGGCCTCCACTTTGAGCAACTCATGTTCTTTCGGGGCCCACTCGCAACGGGGAAAAATTCCCTTGCTCGCTCTGATTAATTTTCCCTATTTCCTCTTTATTCCTTTTAATTATTAGTTCGGTTCAACCAATTAATAATTCTTCTAATGGATTCAACAACTTATATTTTCGGCATAGACCCAGTCTATAGGTTCTTTACTTAGTCCGATAAAGACCCAAAGTGTGTGACCTCATATGATCCAAAGTATAGAGCCGCTAGAGGTTAACCTAAACTTGGCTTCCTGTCAAGGAACCTTTAGGCTTAGCGTTCCAGACTGATATGGAACCCAATAGCTCTAAACGATCAAATGTACTTTCTATCAAAGGCATATAATCTCCCGATACTTGGAACGTCACATACTTGTGACTTGATCGGTTCTGCAGTAGTGACCAATACAATACACTCCTTTCATCAGGTTAAGTACCATCCAGTTTATTGAGCTCGGATTAAGTGTTAGCTCATGTAATAGCCATAGCTATCCTGGAATTAGACTTATTCATGAAGAACACCACTCGGTAATGTATCAAGATTGACTAGAAACCCGTTCTATCAATCTTATACTTTGATTAGAGGTTTATGAGTGTGTCACTCAACAAGGGGCCCTAAGGTACATCTCCCATTATATCACTACATTAGGAGCGATGGATCCCATCTTGACTACTCAGCTTACCAACATGTGATCATCGCTATACCCGTAATCACCCGTGTCATCTTGATCGCTAGGGTATGAATAAGTATGACCCAAAGTATAACAACTCCTAGAAAAGGTAACTTGTATCTCAAGTTTGAGGATACTTGTACTTCTATTGCAATATGACATGACACCAATACATGGATATAGTAATTTTCGAGTATCTGTCTTAAAGCAGTCTCCAATTTGTTACCCGAATACATTCATGTGTTAACTCAAGGTACCACCCTCAGCTTGTGGGATCGGCTGCTTGGATCTAATCCAAGGAGTAAACTTGCTCATGCTATTCTGTTCGTTCCATTGATGTCCAGTCTCAATGAACTATGAATAGGGATATTTAGACTATTCATAGTAACACGTATGTGCAGTTCTCACACCACATAGCTCCCACTATGTCCACACACTTTTATGCTATGAAGTAATCATGGACTTTGTCTCATCAATGAGCATATATATATATATATATATATATATATATATATATATATTACATATTATACATATATGATCCTAGTGAGATACATTAATAAACATATTGCACTGATAAGGAACAAAGATGCCTTAATTATTATTAATAATAATTTGAAATCGTCTGTACATTATGACTAATGGCCTAAGGAAGGAAAAACACTAGTGGGTTAAAGCTCCGAAAGGAATCCGAGGACTGGAGATAGGCTAGAGGCCGAACTAGTCTAAAATCTTAGGTGTTAAATTTCTAACTTTTGTCATTTGTCTTTATTATGTTTTACTCATTGATCATTCTCTCTATTTTACAAGTTTTTCTTGAAAAACCAATCCGAGCTGTGTAAAGTACTCAGCAATGATTGAAGATAAACTATGCTAGCGAAGCAGAGCAGCTTATAGTTTTTAGACCCTGCTCAACTCATTTCACTCAGCACGCATCTAAAAATTGAACTTGGAAAAGAATTTTTATAAAATCTAAAAAGAACCAAGTAAAGAATTCACCCCCTCTATAGTTTATGTTAAGCTATTTTGAACCAAAACTTTTACCTTGGGCTCTAGTGAGGAATCTCCCACAAATTACTAACACCTTTTCGTTGTGAGGACCACTTGAAATATCTTCTTTAATTTCAGTGTTTTTTCACCTGAAAAGCATCGAAGATATATTCCTTCTCTCACAAACAACGTTAAAAGAATATGTGCCATTTTATTCTCTATGTGTCAAAAGAACTTAGCTTTTAATAAATAAAAGCTACTCAGATTCGTCGAGTCTATTTCTTATAAACTATGTAATACTAAGTTGTACTCAGCTTTTCTTACTCTAAGCTATAACTTAATTAAAAAATTAGTAAACTGAGTTGTTTTCTCTTAAATAAACTCAAGTAAACTTGTTTAATTAAGAGTATCCTTAGTACTCAATTAATTTCACTATCCTAGATAGTATGTTATTTCCAAAACTATTTAAGTACTGTGAAGTACTATTAACTTGGGTTCAACAATTCTTACAATTCTGGTAATGGACACACCAAACTCCTTATAGAAGGAATGTCTATTACCAGGCCTCCACTATTCGACGGTCGGCATTACACATTTTGGAAAGATAGAATAAAAAATTTCATACAATCATAAAACATGCTGGCATAGCTAGCGATCAATTTAGGATCCATGATTCCTACTATTGTGAGGAATGGGGAACGTGTTTTACTTAATCCAGAAGACTAGTGACATTGACCTAAAGCTCCTCATTGAGAATGTGACAACCATCAATTACTTACATTATGCACTAGATGACATAGTCCAACTGGGTCTTAGGATGCAAGTCGGCGCAATAGATGTGGAGAAAGCTAGAAGTCACCTATGAGGGAATTGATAAAGTGAAGGAGTCAAATATCAATCTTATGCTCTAGGAATATGAGTTATTCCAGATGGGCGTCAGTGAGGATATTCAATCCATGAATGAATACTAGGTTCATTAACATCATTAATGAACTCAAGTGGCTATGTGAGGACTTCATCGAGGAAGAGATGGTGAAGAAGATCCTTAGAGTTCTCACCAAGGAGTCGAACGTAAATAAGAGCACGATCGAGGAAGTTCGTGATTTGAAGACCTACAGCTATGATGAGCTGATAGGCACCTTGCTAACTTAGGAAATGTCCCCTAGGAAGTATGATGATGGCTCCAAGAGGAGTAAAGGCCAGGATATTGAGGGCATGGCTATTATCTTGAAAGCTGACTCATTCAACTAGTCTACCAGTGATGATTCAGATGAGAAGATGGCGCTTCTAAGCACGAGATTCAAGAGCTTCAGGAAGAAGGATGAGAAATTCAACAAGAAGAAGTTTCCAGCAAAAGCAAGCAAACTCAACACAAGCGAGGAGCTAAGGAAGGGCAAAAGAAGGAAAGCGTCAAAGATATCAAGTGCTTTGGCTATGGTGAAAAAGGTTATATCTAATTCCAAGAAGGACAGATTCAAGAAGAAGTTTAGGCGAAAAAATGAGGCACTTACTGCCGCATGGAGCGATTCAGAAAAGTCTTCATCATCTGATGAAGAAGCAACCAATTCCACCAACCTCTACTTGATGGTGATTGATGGAGAGAAGGGCGTGAGCTCAGCATCTGCCTCAAATGGCAACCATGCTACTACTGACTCAAGAGCTAAGTAAAACAAAAGGAAGAACCCCAAAACTGAGGTATATTTCCCATTGTCCATTGAAGAGTTCGCCCAGATACTCTTTGATGTTTTGAAACTGACTTACAAGTCAGTTAAAATACATCAAAGAGTTAGTGAGGAGAAGTGAGGATTAGGAAGACACTATTGCTTCCTTATCTCTTGATATCCTTTTTCTTCAAGAAAAACCTAAGTATCATGAAGGTTATAATAACAAGCTCACTAAGCAATTAGATGAGTTGACTACTGAGGTTGCAACTTTGAAGAAGGAAGGGGTTCCTCCTCTAACCAACAATCAAGCTTTGAGTAACCAAACTTGCAATTCTAATATGGGAAAGAAATCTCTTTCAAAGAAGAAAGTGAGCCACCCTAAACCAAAAGTGGTGTGTGGCTTTTGTGGGAAGGCTGTACATGTTACTGTCTTGTGTAGGCATAAAAATGTCATGACAAGTACGACTAGAGTAACTTAAGCACTGCTAACAAAGGAGGACCTGGCTCAAAAACATCTTTACCTAAGAAAATGTAATTATTTTGCAGGTGAGCCTGATACCCGCTAGTGCCACTGAAATGTGGTTTTTGGATAATAGGGGCTCGAGAAATATGATAGGAGATGAAACTTAATTCATCTCATTGAAGCTCAAAAGAAATGGAAGTGACAGCTTTGGAGATAACAAAAAAGGCAAGATTGGTTGAAGCTACGTAGTTGGTGTTTCTCCTTCAATCGAAGAGGTAACTCTAGTCAAAGGACTCAAGTTCAATCTACTTAGCATAGACCAGCTTTGTGATGAAGGCATGAAGGTTACGTTCGACACAGTAGGTTGCTCAGTTATTGATTTTGAGATTGATTCTACTATTTTCTTTACTCCTTGAATCAATAAGTTTTATATGATTGATTTATCCCTTGACACTAATGTTTATCTCATATCCAAGGAGGATAGCTTGTAGCTTTCGCATAGAAGGTTGAGTCATATAAATATGAACAATCTATCCAAACTAACCAAAAAGCAACTACTTGTGGTTTACTCAGTATCATCTTCGGGAAAGGTAGGCTGTGATTATCTTATTAACTTGGTAAGTTAGCTAGAAAGTCTTTTAGATTAATTAACAATGTAGTAACTAAGAGACCGTTGTAGCTTCTCCACCTAGAACTTTTTTTCCCTGTTCAATCTATGAGCATGGGTGGAAAGAGATTTTCCTTGGTGGTTGTGGATGACATAACGAGATTTACATGAGGAGTCTTGCTGAATAATAAAGATGAAACCTTTGAGTCTTTTGTCAAACTCAGTAACTGGATGATGAATGAACTAGGAATAAAAATTTGGAAAATCCAGAGTGATCATGGACATGAATTCGAGAAATTTAATTTTGAAGAATTATGTTCAGCGCATGGAATCGACCACATTTTTCTGCTCCTTAGATGCCTCAACAAAATGGTGTTTTAGAAAGAAAGAACATAACCATAGTTGAGATGGCTAGATCTATGTTGAGTGATAACAATCTACCAAAGTAATTTTGGGGAGAAGCTATTAACACATCATGTTATATCATTAATCGGGTTTTAATTTGCATGAATTTGGAGAAAGCACCCTATGAGCTTTGGTAAAAGCGCAAGCCTAAGATTGGTCATCTCATATCCTTTGCTTGTAGGTGTTTTATATTAAATACCAAGAGGCAACTAGGTAAGTTTGATCCAAAGTCTGATGAAGGCATCTTTCTAAGTTACTCGAATAATAGCAGGGAATTTGGCATATATGTCAAAAGAATTGGTCTTTTAAAGGAGTATATGCATATAGATTTCAATGAAACTAACAATGCAGATAGACGTCTATCTGATGAAGATGAAGGAGTAATCCAAGCAGATAATCAACTCAGCATGCCACTCTTTGTGCTATCCAACCCAACACAAGAGCAAAATACTAAGGAAGTTAAAGTTTATGAAGATCTATAAATTGGCTTTAATGAAGAAGAAGATCAAACTCAACCTCAAAAACCTAGTGGAGAGACTCCCGTTGTAGATCCGAGTACTCCAAGGGAGATTAGAACTCATCGTAATCACCCAATTGAAAGTATTATAGATGATGTACATAATCTAGTGATGATGCAAGGTTAGCTCAGTAGGATGATGAGCCATCCAGCTTTCATCTCATTAATTGAACCCAAGAAGTTTGAAGATGCAAAAGGAGATGACTACTGGATGATCACGATGTAAGAAGAATTGGTTCAATTCAAGCGTAATGATGTTTGGGTACTATTTCCTAAGCCCATAGTGAAATCAATTATTGGAACCAAATGAGTTTTCAAGAACAAGCTTGTGGAAGATGACATTGTTGTTAGAAACAAGGCCAAGCTTGTTGCTTAAGGCGACAACCAGCAAGAAGGAATCAACTATGATGAGACCTATCCACCTATAGCTCATCTTAAAGAAATTAGGATACTCTGTGCTTTTGCATTTCATATGAATTTCAAATTTATTTCAATGGATGTCAAGAGTGATTTCTTAATTAGCTTCATTAAAGAGAAGTTTATGTGTGCCAGTCGAAAGCTTTGAAGATGCAAAAAATCTAGAGCATGTCTTCAAATAGAAGAAAGCTCTATATGGATTGAAGCAAGCACTTCATGCTTTGTATTAGAGGCTGACCAACTTCCTACTCAACAAAAGCTATGAAAGAGGCAAAGAAGATACAGCTTTGTTTATCAAGCAAAGAAGGAAGATGTGTTGCTAGTCCAAATTAATGTAGATAATATCATATTTGGAGAAATTGGTAAAAAAATTTAAAAGGAGTTCAGCAAGTAGATGAAGAGCAAGTTTGAAATGTCAATGATAGGAGCTCAACTTTTTCCTCTGACTCTACAAGAAAAATGAAGATGGAATCTTCCTTAGCCAAACAAAATATACCAAAGTAGTCTTGAAGAAGTTTGACATGAAGCATTCGAAGCCAATGTCCACTAACACAATCTTGAGTAAGGATAAAGCTGGTAATTCTATAGATAGTAAGTTCTATAGCTATATTATTAGTTCTCTCCTTTTACTTAATCGATAGTAGGTCTGATATTCAATACTCTATATGCTGTTGCGCGCATTACCAAGCTAACCCCAGAGAATCTTACTTAGCATTTGTTAAGAGAATTCTCCGGTACTTTCAAGGTTCTATTGATGCATGTTTGTGTATCCCAATAGCTCAAATTTCATTCTTAGAGGATACACAGATGTAGATTATTGAAGGTATAAGCTTGATAGGAAAAGTACCACTAGAGGATGCCATTTCCTTGGAGTGTGTCTTATCTCTTGGTATAATAAGAAGCAAACTGTTGTTGCATTGAATACTTTAGAAGATGAGTACATGGTAGCAGGAAGTTGCATAGCACAACTAATATGTAAGCAGCAACTGGAGGATTATGATATAAAGTCAAAATGCCTTGAAGTTATGTGTGATAACAAAAACACAATTGACCTATCAAAGAATCCAGTTCAACATGGCAGGACGAAGCATGTCAATATAAGACATCACTTCATAAGGGATCATATGCTAAGGGGAGATGTCAAGTTGGAGTATGTTCACTCATAGGAGTGGCAAGCTGATATATTCACCAATCTGTTAACAATGGAGCAATTCAACACTCTCAGAGAGCTAAATGGAATGGTGAACCCCATTTGATGAAATTCCGAAAAATTTGGCTAAGTGTTAAAAGCAATTTAACATTGTTTATTTTTGTGTTAGCATCATTAGTTTAAGTTTTCTTGGTTAAAATTCTCAAACAGCAACTTTATTGAAAGGTCTTTTTGAATTGCACCCGTCTAATCCTAAGCTACATTGTTTAACTAAGTCGGTTAAATCCATATTCCATCTCACCATCAAACTTGATCTTTGCTTGTGAGAGGATACATGCTGTGTCACAAGGAAATAACCTATATAAGGGAGAACAAGTTGGAGAGAGAAACTCACTTGCATTCTATCTCTCAAAGTAAGTACTCTTTAAAGAACCTTAATCTTTTTCTCTCAAATTTTTTCTACAATGGCATCTTCTCAACAACATGAGGTGGAGCTTAATACATTCTTCAATTGAAATCTTAAAGGAATGTATTCACCAGTATTGATGGCACCACTGAAAGGATCATTTTGCCACAAGGAACAGTGTTCACTCAGGTCAAGTGGAACAATGCTGAAAAGGGTTTTAGCCCTATATATGAAGTTGATTATGAAGAGACCCTCAAGAACAAGACCATGCACCGGGTATTCAGGCAATAAAATCTCAACAATTTCTTACTTCTTGATGGATCAGTGACCAAGGAGGTTATAGCTTTCATCCTAACCTCTACACAATCACGAGTTTCCTAGATATCTTAATGATTGAGGTAGAGTAGAAATCTTATCTTATCTCTTCTAAACTCATTGGGAGCATCTTGTGTATACCATTGAAAGGCATGGTGCTAAGAAGGAATGACGATCAAGAGGAGGTGGTTGTACCGGAAGAATGGGAACTTTATGCAGATCATGGCTCAGGCGAAATTAGCGCCTCGTGAATAACATGGAGGGCTAGAGCATACCATGAACTTTTGGTGAAAATTTTGCTGCCAAATACTGGATCTCTCACCAAATGCACCAAGTTCAAGGGGTGTATTGTCTACCATATGGTGGAAGGGAAGCAGCTCAATTGGCCAGTACTCATTTTACATCATTTCACCAAAGTAACCACAATATACCATTATGGTTATCTTATTCCTGCAATTGTAAAGGCTGTCTGAACAGATGTATCAAGGCATGAGAAAATAAGGATTAACTCTTACCTTTGAAGAAGACTCATACTTCAATCACTTTAGAAAGCTGAAGTTCTTTCAACTACACACTGGGTATACCAAAGCCCATGACTTAAAGCTGAAGAAGAGAAAGGTGGAACTAATAATCTTTCCAAAAGAAGTCTTAAAGGAGGATGAAGATTCCCATATTGATGAGGTGAAGCATCCAGTGAGGAAATAATTAGTGAATTGCCCCTTGGGCTCAACTAGTTTAAGCTCTAACTTGTCTAGTAGTGAAGGCTACGGCTTAAAGGAAAAGAGCCAGCCTAGTAAAAACCAAGATAGTATATGTGCCTGCCCAAGCACAACCTATGAAAAAGTTAAATCTTAAGACTATGACTCAAAGGGAAGTGGAGGCTAAGCTAAAGTTGGAAAAGAAAGAAGCAGCAGTAGCAAAATCCTCTCTACCTCCTTCTCCTTCGAAATTCATTGCCAAATTCCAAAATATGACTGTGGCTGATTTAGAACAAGGTCTGAAAGACATAAAGAGAAAGTTTGAGGAATGTAGAGAATGGGGTTCTTAGTAAGAATCTAAGAAAGCCAAAGAGGATAAAGATACTATCAATCCAGGCATTGTTGAGCCCAAGTTAAAATGAGTCCAAAAGAAGAGGATTGCCACTATTAGACCCAAGAGATCACTTTAAGTGATAAGTGATGAGGATGATATAGAGATCATCAACTAGGAACAATCTTCTCTTCCTGAGGAGAACATCCATTCCCCCCTTCATACTCAGCAAACTGAGATACCTAAAACACAAGCTAAGTTACCTAAGGCTGAGCCATCATTAAATACCCACAGGTACCTAAACATTCTTCCCAATCTTCTTTTGTCAATCCTTCTCATAGTTCTCCTCGTATAAATACTTCTGTTGTACAGTCTTCTGTGAATTCCCCAATTCATAGTTCTTCTCCAAATCTTTCCCAAGAAAAGACTAACCCTTCCTTATTACCCCACAAATTCAAACCAGCATCATTCCTTTTTCTGTAAAATCTAAATCATCTTTTACTTCTACTATACAAACTTCTGAAATTCCTCCTCCCATTATTTCTACACATAACCTTTCTTCACAACCATCCTCAACCCCCTTAATGCCTCTCATTAAGGAAGTCTCTCATACTTGTTTGATGCTTAGGAGGGAATATCAAATGTTGGTGGTGCCGAGGTAAATTTTATTGCTAAAGAAGCAACACCATCTAACAGCAAGCCAATCAAAGATGATTTGGGTGATTCATCCATTTTTGCTCAGATTAGAGAGCTTGCAAGGGTGTAATCCCTACTCTCAAAAGTGACGTTGAATTAGATGGGGAAGTTAGCTAAGTGTTACTAGCCTAGGAATTGATGGACTTATCCGGAAAGAAGAAGGCCAAGATTCTAGAGTTTGATGAGCACTCTAACATCCCTTCATATTCAATCTATTATGAAAAGTTTGAGAAGATTCAAGGGAGTTTTCTTACCATTAGGAATCACATGGTGAAGGAAAGTGCAAAGAGCTTAGTAGACAAGATGGCGCTGATCCTAACCGGGCTCACGGATTCTACAGCTCAGCAAAACACAGTTGTGTTATCTATTCCAACTTCA
The DNA here is from genome assembly GCA_949673415.1 of Euphorbia schlechtendalii. Lineage (NCBI taxonomy): Eukaryota > Viridiplantae > Streptophyta > Magnoliopsida > Malpighiales > Euphorbiaceae > Euphorbia > Euphorbia schlechtendalii. The sequence goes on along the minus strand of CATIWQ010750713.1, from coordinate 11,820 downwards.
AATGTCATTGCAGTAGTGGCATGTAATGTGAAGAATAGTATTGACACTCTTTCGGAACTACAGGTAATCTGATGGCTTTTATTAATTCTTACATTTTCGGCAATGGACAAACTATAATCCTTAAAGAAGGAATTTTTGTTACCAGGCCTACACTATTCGATGGCTATCATTACACGTTCTAGAAAAATAGAATGAAAAATTTCATACAATCACAAAGCATGCAAGCATGGCTAGCGATCGAATTAGGACCCGGGATTCTTATTGTTGTGAGGAATGGGGAACATGTTCTAATTGATCTAGAAGACTATGATGATGCTGACCTAAGTTTCCTTAAGGAGAATGTGGCAGCCATCAATTACTTACATTTGTGCGTTAGCCATCAATTACTTACATTTGTTCGTTAGATTTGACAAAGTTTAACATGGTCTTTAAATGCGAGATGGCGTAGGAGATATGGAGAAAGTTAGAAGTCACCTATGAGGGGACTAATAAAGTGGAGTTAAAGATCAATCTTGTGCTCCAAGAATATGTGCTATTCCAGATGGGCACTAGTGAGGGAATTCAATACATAAATACCAGTTTCATTAACATTATTAATGTACTCAATCGGCTAGGCAAGGTCTTCAATGAGGAAGAGATGGTGAAGAAGATCCTTAGAGTTCTCACCATGGAGTGGGATGCAAAGAAGAGCATGATCGAGGAAGCTCATGATTTAAAGGCCTACAACTATGATGAGTTGAAAGGCACCTTGTTAACTCAGGAAATGTCCATGAGGAAGTATGATGATGACTCCAAGAGGAGTAAAGATAAGGAGAAAGAGGGAAGAACTATTCTCCTAAAAGTTGACTCTTCTGTTAAGTCTACATGTAATGATTTGGAAGAGCAAATTAAGCTTTTCACTAGTAGATTCAAGCGCTTCATGAAGAAGGATGGGAAATTCAACAAGAAGAAGTTTCCTAGCAAAAACAAGCTAACTCAACACAGGCGAGGAGTTGAGGAAGGATAAAAGATACAACAAAGATATCAAATGCTTTGGTTATTATGAAAAAGGTCATATCCAATCCTCCTCTCCTAAGTCCAAGAAGGACAGATTCAAGAAGTTTGGGTGGAAAAATGAGGCACTTGCATCCACATGGAGCAATTTGGAAGAGTCTTCATCATCCGATGAAAGAGCTACTGATTCTGTCAACCTATGCTTGATGGCGATTGATGGGGAGAAAGGCAAGAGCTCAGCATCTACCTCAATGGCAATCATTCTACTGCTAACTCAAGAGCTGAGCAAAATAATGGGAAGAACCCCCAAACTGAGGTACATTCTAAAATCCCTTGCCCAATTACTCTTTGATGTTATGAAATTGGCTTACAAGTAGGTCAAAAAAATCAAAGAGCTAGTGAGGAGAAGTAAGGATGAGGAAGACACTATTACTTCCTTATCTCTTGATATTCACTTTCTTCAAGAAAAAGTTGAGTATCATGAAAGTTATAACAGCAAGCTCACTATGTAATTAGATGAGTTGACTTTTGAGGTAACAAATTTGAAGAAGGAAGGGGTTCCCCCTCCAACCAATAGTCAATCTCAGGGTAACTAAACTTGTAATTCTAATAAGGGGAAGAAATCTCCTTCAAAGAAGAAATCTAGCCACCATAAACCAAAAGTGGCATGTGGCTTTTGTGGGAAGACTATACATGCTACTATCGTGTATAGGTATAAAAATGATTATTACGACAAGTATGACTAGAGTAACTTAAACACTTCTAATAAAGGAGGACCCGACTCAAAAGCATGGGTACTTAAGAAAACGTAACAGTTTTGGAGGAGAGCCTGAGATCCTTTAGTGACACTAAAATATGGTATTTGGATAATGGGAGCTCGAGGCACATGACAGGAGATGAAACTCAGTTCATCTCATTGGAGCTCAAAAGAAATGGAAGTGTGTCAGCTTTGGAGATAACAAAAAAGGAAAGATTGTTAGAAGCGGTACAGTGGGTGTTTCTCCTTCAATAGAATAGGTATCTCTGGCCAAATGACTCAAGTTCAATATACTAGCGCAGCCTAGCTTTATGATAAAGGTAGGAAGGTTACGTTCGACTCAATAGGTTGCTAAGTTATTATTGACTGTATGACTTATTCTACTATTCTCTTTGCTCCTAGAATCAATAATGTTTATATGATTGATTTATCTCCTAGTTCCATTAACATTATTTCTCATTTCTAAGGAGGATAACTCCTAACTTTGGTATAGAAGGTTGGGTCATATAAATATTAACATTCTCTCAAAATTAACCAAAAGCAACTAGTTGCGGGTTTACCTAGTATCAACTTTTAAAAAGATAGGCTTTTCTCAGCTTGTTAACTTGGTAAGCAGGTTAGAAAGTCTTTTAGATCAATTAACAACGTAGTAAATAAGAGTACAATGGAGCTCCTCCACCTGGACCTTTTTGGCCCTGTTCAACCTATGAGCATGGGCAAAAAGAGATTTTCCTTGGTGGTTGTGGATGAATTCAAGAGAATCACATGGGTAGTCTTGCTGAATAGCAAAGATGAAACCTTTGAGTCTTTTGTCAAACTTAGTAACTGGATAATGAATGAACTAGGAATTAAAATTTGTAGAATCCGGAGTGATCATATACGTGAATTTGAGAACTTTCATTGGAGTTGACCACAACCTTTTCTGCTCCTTATACGCCTTAACAAAATGGGGTTGTATTAAGGAAGATTAGAATTGTAGTTGAGATGGCTCGATCCATGCTTAGTGAGAACAACCTATGGGGAGAAGCTGTTAACACATCCTGTTATATCCTTAATCAGGTGTTAATTTGCCCAATTTTGGAGAAAACACTATATAAGCTTTGGCGAAGGTGGAAGCCTAAGATTAGTCAACTCAGATCCTTTGGTTCTAAGTGTTTTATATTAAATACCGAGCAACCACTAAGTAAGTTTGATCTGAAGGTGGATGAAGCCATCTTTTTGGGTTATAGTAGGGCATATAACATATATGTCAAAAGAACTGGTCTTTTAAAGGAGTCTATGCATGTAGATTTGATGAAACTAACAATGCAGATAGATGTCCATCCGATGAAGATGAAAGAGTAATTCAAGCAGATAATCAATTCAGCATGCCACTCTCTATGTTACCCAACTCAGCATAAGAGCCAGAAACTAAGGAAGTTAAAGCTAATAAAGATCTATCTAACAACTTCAGTGAAGAAGAAAATCAACCTTAGCCTTAACAACTCAGTGCATAAACTCTCATTGTAGATCTAAGTTTTCAAAGGGAGATTAGAACTCATTGCAATCACCCAATCAAAAGTATTGTGGAGGATGTTTATAATCCAGTGACGATGCGAGGTTAGCTTAACATGATAATTAACCATCTAACTTTCATCTCATTGATTGAACCCAAGAACTTTGAAGATGCAGAAGGAGATGACTACTAGATGATCGTGATGCAAGAGGAATTGGATCTGTTCAAGATTAATGATGTGTGGAATCTAGTTTCAAAGCCTAGAGGTAAATAAATCATCGACATCAAATGTGCTTTCAAGAACAAGCTTGATGAAGATGGCATTGTTGTTGGAAACAACACCAGGCTTGTTGCTCAAGGCTACAACCAACAAGAAGGAATCAACTATGATGAGACCTATACACCTGAAACTGTTCTTGAAGTAATTAGGATCCTCTATGCTTTTGCATCCCATATGAATTTCAAATTGTTTCAAATGAATATCAAGAGTGCTTTCTTAAATGGCTTCATACAAGAGGAAGTTTATGTATGCCAGCCCCAGGCTTTGAAGATGCAAAGAATCCTAAGCATGTCTTCAATTTGAAGAAAGATCTATATGGAATGAAGCAAGAACCTCGTGCTTGGTATGTGAGGTTGACCAAATTTCTACTCAGAAAAGGCTATGAAAGAGCCAAACTAGATACAACTTTGTTTATCAAGCGAAAGAAGGAAGATGTGCTACTAGTCCAAATCTATGTAGATGATATCATATTTAGAGCAACTGATGAAAAGCTTTGTAAGGAGTTCAACAAGCAGATGAAGAGCGAGTTTGAATGTCAATGATGGGAGAGCTCAACTTATTCCTTGGACTGCATATCAAGAAAGTGAAGATGAAATCTTCATTAGCCAAGAAAAATTTACCAAAGAAGTCTCGATGAAGTTTGACATGCAGCATTCAAAGCCAATGTCCACTCTCATGGACACTACACAATCTTGAGTAAGGATGACGTTTGTAAGCTTGTGAGTAGTAAGTTCTACAAAGGCACTATTGGTTCTCTCCTTTACTTAACTACTAGTAGGCTAGATATTCAATACTCTATATGTTATTTCACGTGTTATCAAGCTTACCCCAGAGAATCTCACTTAACAACTGTTAAGAAAATTCACTAGTACTTGCAAGGTTCTATTGATGCAGGTCTATAAATCCCAACAACTCAAATTTCACTCCTAGATGATACATAGATGTAGATTATAGAAGGGAAAAGCTCGATAGGAAAAGTATGACTGAAGGATGTCATTTCCTTAGAGAGTTTCTTGTCTCTTGGTATAGCAAGAAGCAAACTTCTATTGCGTTGAATACTGCAAAATTTGAGTACATTGCAGAAAGAAGTTGCATAGCACAACTGTTATGGATTAAGTAGTAACTGGAGGATTATGGTATAAAGTCAAAATGCCTTGAAGTTATGTGTGATTAGAAAAGTGCAATTAACCTATCCAAGAATCATGTTCAACATGGCAAGATGAAGCATGTCAATATAAGATATCACTTCATAAGGGATCATGTGCTAAGGGGAGATGTCAAATTGGAGTATGTTCCCTAAGAGGAGTAGTGAGTTGATATATTCACCAAGCCGTTAGCAGAAGAGCAATTCAACACTCTCAGAGAGCTAATTGGAATGTTGAACCCAATATGATGAAATTCTAGAAAATTTGGCTAGGTGTCAAAAGCAAGATAAAAAACTGAGCTGAGTGGAATAAGGTGATACGTATGTAACCTTGTTTATTTTTGCGTTAACACTATTAGTTTAAGTTTTCCTGGTTAAAATTCTCAAAAAGCTACTTTATTGAAAGGTCTTTTTAAATTGCAACCGTTTAAACCTAAGCAACATCGTTTAACTAAGTCGGGTAAATCCTTATTCCATCTCACAATTAAACTTGATCTTTGCTTGTGGAGAGGACACGTGCTGTGTTGCAAGGAAATTAACTATATAAGGGAGAGCAAGCTGGATAGAGAAACTCACTTGCATTCTATATCTCAAAGCAATTACTCTCTAAAGAACCCTAATTTTTTTCTCTCAAATTTCTCTATAATGGCAACCTCTCAACAAAAATAAGGTGGAGTTTAATACATTTTTCAATCAAAATCTCAGAGGAACATGTTTGTCAATATCTATGGCACCATTGAAAGGATCATTTTGCCAGAAGGAACATTGCTCACTCAGGTTAAGTAGAACAATGTTGAAAAGGGTTTTGGCTCGATGTATGAAGTTGATTATGAAGAGATCCTCAAGAACAAGACCATGCACCAGGTAGTCAAGCAACAAAATCTCAGTAATTTCTTACTTCTCGATGGACTGACGATCAAGGAGGTTATGAAGAGCTTTTATTCCAACCTCTACATAATCAGGGGTTTTTCTAGATTTCCTAAGTATTGAGGTAGAGCAGAAATTTTATCTTATCTCTGCTAAACTCATTGTGAGCATTTTACGTATTCCATTGAAAGGTACGGTGCTGTGAAGGAATAATAATGAAGAGGAGGTGGCTGTACCGAAAGAATGGGAACTTTTGGGAGACTATGGCTCAGGAGAAATCGGGGCCTCGGGAATGATATGGAGGGTTAGAGCATGCCATGAACTTTTGGTGAAAGTTTTGCTGCCAAAGACTGGATATGTCACCAGTTGTACCAAATTTGAGCAGTGTATTATCTACCATATGGTGGAAGGGATGCAGCTTAATTGGTCAATACTAATTTTGCATCATTTCACCAAAGTAACCACAGTATACCACTTTGGTTATCTCATTACTACAATTGTAAAGGCTGTCAAAATAGATGCATCAAGGTATGAGAAAGAAAAGGATTAGCTCCTACCTTTGAAGAAGACTCTTTGCTTCAATCACTTCAGAAAGCTGAAGTTCTCTCAACTACACTCTAGGTATACCAAAGCCCATGACTTAATGCTGACGAAGAGCAAGGAGGAACCAACAGTCTTTCTAAAAGATGTGTTGAAGGAGGGTGAAGATTCACATATGGATGAGGTGGAATCATCTAATGAGGAAACAACGATGAATTGGCCCTTAAGGCTCAACAAGTTTAAGCTTCAACAAGTCTAGTAGTGAAGGTTACGACTTAAAGGAAAAGAGCCAGCCTAGAAAAAACCAAGGTAGCAGTTGTGCCTGCCTAAGCACAACCTAAGAAAAAGTTGAATATTAAGACTAGGACTCAGAGGGAAGTTGAGGCCAAGTTAAAGCTGGAAGAGAAAGAAACAGCAACAAAATACTCTCCACCTCCTCCTCTAGAATTCATCACCAAAGTCAAAAATATGATTGTGTTTGATTTATAACAAGGTTTGAAGGACAAAAAGAGAAAGTTTGAGGAAGTTAAAGAAGGGGCTTCTTAGCAGGAATCTAAGAAGGTAAAAGAGGACAAAGATACTATCAGTCTAGGCATTGTTGAGCAAGTGGAGAAAGTGGTCTCCAAGTTAAAAGGAGTCCAAAAGAAGAGGATTGCCACTGTTAGACCCAAGAGATTACTTTAAGTGATCAACGATGAGGATGATATAATGGTCATCAACTAGGAAGAATCTTCTCAACCTGAGGAGAACACCCAAAACCCCCTTCACACTCAGCAAATTGAGATACCTAAAAGTTAAGTTGAGTCACCTGAGGCTGATCTACCATTGGATTAATCAGATAACCCACACGTACTTAAAAATTCTTCACAATCTTCTTTCGTAAATCCTTCTTTTATTTCTTTTGTAGATCCTTCTTCTCCTCCTGCAAACATTTCTGATGTACATTCTTATGTAAATTACCCAATTCATATTTCTTCTCCAAATCTTTCATAAGAAAAGACCAACCCTTCTTCACCACCCAACAAATTCAAACCAACATCATTCATTCTCTTGTAAAATCTAATTCATCTTCTACTTTTACTATACAAACCTCTGAAATTCCTCCTCCCATTTCTTCTACACCTAACCTTTCTTCACAACCATCCTCAACCACCTTAATCTAGAAATCACTCATACTGAGAACTGCACTTAGGAGGGAATAGCAAATATTAGTATCGAGGAAAATTTTATCACCAAAGAAGCAACACCATCTAGCAGCAAGTCAATCTAAGAGGATTCGGTTGATTCATCCATTTGACTCAGATTAGAGAGCTTGCAAGGGTAAAATTCCCTGCACTCAAAACTGAAATTAAATTGGATGGGGTAGTTAGCCAAGTGTTACTAGCCCAAGAATTGATGGATTTATTCGGATGGAAGAAGGCTAAGATTCCATAGTTTGATGAGCACTCCAACATCCCTTCAGACTAAATCTATTATGAAAAGTTCGAGAAGATCTAAGGGAGATAGTTTTCCATCAAGGGAATCACATGTAAAAGGAAAGTGCAAAGAGCATAGTGGACAAGATGGCACTGATCCTAACAGGGTTGATGGATTCTATAACTCAGCTCAATGCAGCTCTGTCATCTATTCTAACTTCAAATGTCATCGCAAATGTAGTGGCAGGTAAAATGAAGAATAATAATGGAACTATTGGCTACAAAGACTATGTAGTTCCATAAGTTTGGTAAGGTGCAAGCCAAAATTAAGACAAGCACAGATAAGCAGCTTAGTGAGTTATCCAAGAAATTGGAAGTCAATAAGGACTTATCTCGCAGCATGTACAACCTGAAGGAGAAGATGTTAAAGCTAATGCTAGCGTATGACAAAAAGGTGGATAACATTGTAAATAAGGTGGATGACATTGTCAAAATAATGGATAGACTAGTGCTCCATGGATGCATTGAGTGATAAAATCAACTAAGCTTGCGCTCTTATAAAGAAAAATAATAAAGATGCGGTGAAGACCTCTCAGAAAGAGTTGATTAATTCTATAGGTAAATTATTTCCAGGGCTTACTAAGTCACTCGACCCCAGTAATGGCATCACCATGCATAATAAGATTAACACCCTAGTAAATATAATTAATGAGATACGAATTAAAGTTCAACGGTTGGTGAAGACCGAAGAGCATGATGCAAATGACATAGATTATACAACTAAAATTGTTAATCTCATGTGCCTAAGGATTGTTGAGATGGAAGCCAAATTGAAGATCACATTATTAGTAGTTGATCTTAGAGGTCTTCTGTAATGCTTTCAACAATTTTTCTGCCAAGGATTCGATTAGATTGCTCATCTCTCAAGGTGTCATCATCTGTTCTTACAAGAGTTTAATGAGCAAGTTCTCTGAGCAAGGAAAAGAGCAACTAGAGAATGATATATTGCCAGCTATCAAAAGATAGCAGGAGGATTTACAAACTGCAATTGACTCCTTCAATGCCTGCCACAATCAGATTGTGATGGAGCAGATAACAAAGGGGGAGAAAGTAGCTGAAGATGCTCGTAAAGCTTCTCAACATCAAAGATCAAATATCCTACCAAGACCACAACGTCCAATGGAGCATCATAATCCAAGGAACTCACCAAGAGGTGGAGGCTCATCTTCTCAACAACATCTCGAAGGGCGCGAACCAAAACTGCTTAGATAGTTTATAGTATAGAAATTTCTTGTAACAACACAACTTGTGTACTTAATAAGTTTAATCTACAAAAAATTGCTAGTTTCTATTCAAGTTAAGAGCTTTTTAACTTAGTATTATATTTGTGTTATTCTTGCATATAATGCTATTGCAGGAATTAACCAAGACCACTTGAAAGGAAAGTTGAGTAAGACAAAGTTCCAAGATAAAGAAAAGTTCTCTAAGTATGGGGGATCTAATGCTGACTGAAGGAAATCCACTCAGTGTGGGAGAGTCTTACTTCACTTATTAGGTATTCATATTCTGTAAACTATTTATTTAATTAATTTCTTTTACTACCTAGTATGTTATCTATTCCAAAATGGGAGAAATTATTGAACCCAAGTTAATAGTACTTCACAATACTTAGATTTTGGAAATAACATACTTACTAGGATAGTGACATTAATTAAGTACTAAGTAAACTCTTAATTAGGAAAGTTTTATTTGACTATGTTTTGAGGAAAACAAGTCAGTTTTACTAAATCGTAATTAACTTACAATTTAGAGAAGGAAAATCTGAGTGGTTGTGTACTTCATAGTTTATGTTATATAACTCAGCTTGAGCTGAGTAGCTTTTATTTTAATAAAAGTTGAGCAACTTTGAGACACTTAGTTTATTATAACACTTGTGAGTTTAACTGTTTCTGTGAAGATAAAATATACCTTTGATTTTTATAAGTAAAGCGCTAAAATCAAAATTGATATTCATGTGGTCCTTAAAACCAAAAAGCGTCAGTAAGGAATGTTGAAGATACCTCACTAACGTTGTTTGCCACTTTTCTACTGATAATATAAAAGTTCTAAATCTGAACAGATGTTGTCAGTACTGTAAGTATACAGTTGCGATGTAGTTTTAAAAGATATTGATCCCACAGGGGAGGAATTCGGTTCCAAAGATCAACTAGAGTTAAGGAACAAAAGAAAATAAAATAAGTTCAAGGTTTTGAATGGTAGATTGATGAATGGACAGATGCATGAACAGATTAGGGAAGATACAAAGCATATATATATTCCCCTAAGAACAAGTATGGTGGAGTAAAATATGCAAAATAATCAAGAATGTTTTATGCACTAGATAACTTCAACAAACTCGGTTCTAGACTCCCAAATATCCTATAATTCACCGCAGAGCAATATATGATATGAATTTTCTAAATCTAGGGTAAATGAATTATAACACTTATAAAAATCTGGACAACAATAATACTATGCTTAGTACGGGTCGCTCTCACAAAGCCATATTTAGCAAGTTACCACTCCAAAAATGTTGGCTCACTAAACAGCATTATATCACAAATCCAGTGATTATACATAATCTTGTTAACCCCAAAACTACTCTTAAAGTCAACTTGAAAGCATATAACTTCATTAATATAAGTAACGCAAGACGAAATACTCGTTATGACACATAGACATATCATAAAATTCAAATTAAAAGTACAAGTAGAAAACAAAGTAAAGTTGTAAGGTATGAAAGTGAAAGCTAAAGTTGATCAAACCATATCCACTCTTTAATGGGAGTCGTCAATTCCTGCAATTCCTGCATCTACTTTGAATTCGGTCTCGACTCATACAAAACCTCCATTAAGATGCTATTCCTTGTGAATATTGAATAAATGAATGTTGAAGAATAGAAACTTTTATTCATAAGTTCTTTGCAATTACACTCATAAAACAATCACTTGAATTTGTGGAGAAATCCAGTGATTGAAACAAGAATCGAATCACTTATACATTTTTCTCTCTAACACTTTGAACTTAGCGAAATCTAAATAACTTTCACTCTCTATCTATCTTGCATAATCTCACACCATCTACTTCTACTGATGCTCTTTGCCACCGCTGTTGCATGAAATGGTTGATTTGAACCTCTATTTATAGAGTGTGAAAGGTTGTGTTTATCCAAATGAATAGTCATGTCCATTGGTGAAGGGTTGCATCATCTTCAATGTGATTGTATGCATGATTAAATCCTTATCTTTAATGGATAGGCACCTTTTTGTGGTTGCATTATTTCCAATAGGTGTCTCTTCGCCTGACAGTTGATGAAGGTTGATCGTTCTTATCCAGCGGTTCGAAGTTGAGAAGAGTTGATAAAACCAGTCACGAATCGCGAGCGTGACATACATTTCACGATCGTGAATGTAAGTTGGTAACTAACTATTTGTGAAGAATGATAAGTCACAATCGTGATAGATAGTCGCGAGCATGATTTGGCCAATCGCGAATAGGAATCATGATCGTGACTTATGCTTTTCTTCATGATTCTTCTTTGCAACTTTACCGATCTTTGACAACTTCGATCCTAAGCCAATTCCTTGCATTCCACGCATCTTTTTGCACCCTTTTCACTCTTTTTTGAATAGAATTTAATCTTTGATCATTTCACTCCCAAGATTCACCTAGTTTTTGCACTTGTATAAAAAACAACTATATACCACGTGAAATCTTTTATATGAAGCATAAAATGACTCTAAACCACATCATTTTATGAGTAAAAATATCAAGATAATAAGTGTAATTATAACCTTATGACTTGTCACAAAAAAGAAGAAGGTGCCTAGAACAACCAACATAGGAGAGTTGACATAAATAGAGTTTTCATTAAGTTGAATTGAATTACAAAATTGTGGATGGAATTTCCTTTGAATCCCCTAACTCAGAATACTCTAAACTAGCCTCGGAGGTGGCAAGATCGGTGTGAGTCTTAATGGTGGGAATTAGAGGATCGCTTCAGCATCAGGTCATTGAAGAGGCAGGCATCATCAGGCCAAATCTCTAGAGGATCGCCTATCTAGGGGTCGGCCATTAAGGTAAGCTCATCAAGGTCAGCGTTAGGAAATTTCTCGGTGGTCTTGTTTAGGAACTAGGCTCGGAAGGTGGTGCGATGTTTATTCCAGTTGTCCATAATCACCTTCTTCCCCTCGCGATAATGATGTTTGGCAGCCTTGCATTTCTGCTGAGAAATGGCCAAGGTCTTCTCAACCGAGGCCATCCTGGCGCATACCTCCTCCAATTGAGTCT
>CATIWQ010750576.1:0-14865 GCA_949673415.1 Euphorbia schlechtendalii | reverse complement strand
TAATTCATGTTGCAATGAAATATATATCGAAACTTACTTGGAATGTTACTCTTGAATGTTACTCACCACTCATCCTTGCCAATTTGGTAAATGTTGTGCACTAACATCAAACTTGTAATACCTAACACTCACAATAACCTTTGACAATTGTAAGTAAAGTATAAGACATGATAATGTATTAATTGACAAGAAAATAAACAAAAATTTTCATATTCTTCTATTTTTTTTTAATTTTTAATTTTATTGATTTTTTTTTGATTTTATGGGATTTTTACAAATGCCCCCCACACTAAAGAACGCAATGTCCTCATTGTGAGACATTTAATAAAAATCTAAACTAAAAAACTAAAGCTAGTTTAAAAATTATTGAAAAACATAAAGTAAGAAAAGAATGAACCCGTTCTACCTCGAAGGAGAATCCGTTGGACTAGGAGTGAATTGACAATTTTGTCGTTTAAAGAATGAAAGTAATTTTTGAAGCATTGACTTATTACTATTCTTTAGAATCTTCATGTCCCTCTTCATAACACCAAGTTCCGCTTGGCAATTATCTAGCTTAAGTTTCATGCTAGCCTTCCAATCTTCCAGAGCTTCTTCTTCTTCTTCATCATCTTCGTCTATTTCTATCATTGGGGCTTTTCCTTTGCAATGGATAACAGATGGATTTGATGGTCCGACGGAAGAATCTTCTTGAGTCAAATTGAGCTTCTTAGTGCGGTTGGAGTAGGAGTAGAAAGAATAAACACCATTGTGCTCTTATAGTAATCCGGTGTTCTTCAAATAATTTTCATCCATATACCGAAACTGCTCACTCGGTTGTTGAACATAGGGGAGTTCATTTCTTGCTCCCAAGACTATGGTGGTGATAATTTTGGCCGCTCCAAATTTACTCCTCATGCTCGTCGAGTTCTTCTTCATCATATCCCAAATTATATCCACAATTTCCTCTTTTTGCTTCTTCATAGCGCATGAGAGAACAAACAAGTCCTTCTTTTGAACCTTTGTATTTTTTACTCGATAAAATGCCGAAGTGGAAAGGTATTTGTGGAGAAGGAGAATATAATCATCTTTAATAAGTTTGTTTGTAGAATTTTTGGGATCGAAGACTCTCTTACTTGATAAATTTGCCCAAACTCGATTAGGTTGATATGAGTCCATCATGCTTGATGAATTAGCAATCTTGAAACCAAACCAATCACCTATCATCTCTCTCGTAACGGTGTATTGTTGTCCTTGATTCTGAAATTGGATCGCCCTCTTCCTTGAATCTTCATAATCGAATGTTACCAAACACTCGAGAATCCAATCTCGATTTTGTGGGAACCGCATATCCACAAATTTTGAAAGACCAAGAATTGAAAGGTAGGCTTCCATCTCTTCACGGAGAGTCAAAGGAAGAAAACCAGATCGAGGAATATCATCCCGATGATATCCAATTTTCTTAGTTTTTGAAATCTCTTACCCTTTTCTCTTATCCTCACCGAAAAAGGACAATCAAATTCTTCTTGAATTAATTATGCTCCTCTCTTTTTTTATGCTCTCTTCACATGAGTCATGTTGGTTTTGAAGATAAAGGTTTAGATGTTTTCGAATATAGAAGATGAGAAAATTAGAATTTTGAAGGCTTTTTAAAAGGTGTGGTGGCTAGGGTTCAACTTAGACCTATTTATAGAGGTTTAAGGGGTCTCTAATTGGTCATAAATGGGATTATAGCCATTTGAGGTCAAAACTAGCCATTATTGGTGGTTATAGCCATCTGTCGCATGTTAGTTCGTGATCTGTAATGGTTATAATTTTACCATGTCGCGATCATAAAGGCCAGTCATGATCGTGACTCTCCTCCTAAAAGAAACATAAAGTTTTGCTATCCAATGAACACGAGCGCGAATTGTGTCACGGTCGCGAGCCTCTTAATTCTCCAAATTCTTCAATTTTTAGACTTGCACCTATAAAAACTTAGAAACACAAACACAAACAAACTTTGTCAAATATAAATGATAAATATTTAATATTATACCTTGAGTATTCATGCTGAATATAGTAATTGAACATCAACATCTTGTTGTTCAAATTTTCATTTAGAATAACAAAGATTTACAAATGAACAATAAAAAAAAACACAAACAGACAAACAAACAATTAAAACACGTAACCTAACTAAATTGAAATCTACCTATACAAAATTCTAAATTGAAAAGAAAAGAAAACTATTCATTTAAGGATCAATCATATGATAAATCTTATAAGGTGACTCACGCAGTTTGCATACAAAAATATAGATATTGCTAATCTTGTGATGAATAGAGATTTGATCCTCCATTAATTCGTTCAACTTTCTTTTAAGATTGGTTGAACTACTTCCTTCTTTCCTAGCAATTTCCCTTTCTTACTTTTTATCAGCCTCAACTCGTTTATCCCATAATTTCCAATCATAGGTTATCCCATTTTCCCTAATACACTTAGTAAGAAATCCATGCTTGAAGAAAATTTCTGTAGTTAACTCTGAAATTTCATCTTCATCAGTAAAGACGTTTGCACAACCAAGTAATCTCCCAATTTGTCCTTACAAATTCGCCATAGTTCGACACCCCGTATGATATCCTACCAAGATCAATGGTGGTAGACGTAAGTGTGCTCATCATAATTCCTGTTACATCCACAGGTAAGCCATTCCAAACTGCTTCTAAGACAAACAATTCTTCAAGAATGACCGTCTCAAAACTAGGTCTACCGAAAAGTGCACTACTTAGGTAAAAGTGTAATGCTAACAAACAAGGATCACGAATCCACTAGCTATAGGCTGATTCTTGTTCGTAATCGGTTTGGCCCATCAAGCTATTCCAAATTGGAGTAGGATTCCAACCAGGAGGCATCAAAAGTCAACCAATGAGTTATGCAAATAGACACCTATCAGAAGTCAACCAATCATGAAAAGGTGCCTATCCATTATGGATTATAGCAAAACTTCTCAACTAATCACAATGAACAGATGCAATCTTTCACAAATGGACACAACCCATCGTTTGGATAGACGCAACCCTTCAAACTCTATAAATATGGTTCCAATCCTCACAAATTTCATGCATTGAAAAGTGGTGTATTCAAGGAAGTGTAGTGCATAAAGTGAAAGAGAGATAAGTGTGTGTAGATACATTCGCTATGTTCTTAAGTGTGAGCGAGAAAATGTTTAAGTGATTAAAATCCTTGTTTCGAGCACTAGATTTCTCTATATTCTCGAGTGATTATTGTATAAGTGTACTTGCAAACTTATCAATAAAAGTTTTTGTTCTTCAATATTCACTTGTTTGATATTCGCAAAGAATAGCATCCTAGCGGAGGTTCTGTATGGGCCGAGACCGAATTCAAAGCAAACACAAGAATTGCAGGAATTGATGACTCCCATTAAAGAGTGGATACGGTTTGATCAACTTTAGATTTCACTTGCATACCTTACAACTTTGCCTTGCTTTCTACTTATACTTTCTATTTCGAAGTTTATGATATGTCTATGTGTCATAATGCATATTTCATGCTAAGTTAATTATATTAATCAAGTTATATGTGTTAGAGTTAATTTTAAGAGTAATTTTGGGGTTAACAATAGCGTGTATAATCACTGGATCTATGATACAATGTTGTTTAGTAAGCCAACATTTTTGGAATGGTAACTTGCTAAATGTGGCTATGTGAGAGTGACCCGTACTAAGCATAGTATTGATGTTGTCCAGGTTTACATAATTATCTTATTTCGTTTGCGCTAGATTTAGACAAGTTATTTCATGTGTTGCTCTACGACGAATCTTTGAACATCTGATTGTTTTGAACCGAGTTTGTTAGAGTAGTTTAGTGAATCATAACATCTTTGTTGAACTTGCATGTTTTCTCTGCTATACTTGTTCGTAGTGAAAATCTTTATATTTAGATTCTCTAATCTTCCACATCTATATTTACTCAAATTTTCATTCTAACCTTCCTATCCAAAAATATCAAATCTATTTTTATTTTCTTTACTTTGTTTTTCCCTTGTTGATCTTTAGACTTGGTTCCTTCCCTGTGGGATCGATATCTTTTAAAACTACATCACAACTATATACTTGCAGTTATCATCATTTTTTTATTTGATAAGAGGTATTGACAACACCTGCATTTTACGTGAACAAGTTTTTGGCATTATTATTAAGGATAAGCCATACGAAACGAGTGTAGCCAAGTTTTGTGAATAAGTTATTAAACATATCAATAGAAAAGTGGCAAACAGTATCCTTTTCACGTCATAATCTCATCCATTTTCGATCAAAAATTCATCTCACACATGTTAAAAACATCAGTTATCGTTAAAACGTGCATTTGATCCTAAAGAAAAAGTCGGAATCTATTTTTTTATTGAGGAAGAACTTTTTTTACCTCTGCTTAAGCCATGTTGTTAACGGTATGGGTAGTGCCATTAACGGCATGAGCAATGTCATTAACAACATTGCGTTTGCAGAGGCAGAAATAGTTCTACCTAGAATTTCAACCCCTAAAAATCTAATTTTTTGCAAAAAAATCCCTTGCAAATGGGTTCCAAGTCACCCTAAACTATTTAAAATCAACAAACTAAGCCTAATCATGCATCAATTCCACATTAAACATGCACTTTTCACAAAATTAATAACCTAGGTTTCAAATCAAAATTTGGAAAATTCAAGATTTAAGGAAGTTTTTAGGTTACCTGGGCCACCAAAGCATTCTCCCCAAGCCTAGGGCATAGAGTGTTGATGGGAGAATTGATGGAAAACCCAAAGAAACTGTCTACGCTATCGAATATACCTCCGTCATGTGGCACAATTTGAAGCCTTAGATTCGGGGATGGGGGATGAAAGATGAGGAAGCAACCACCTTCGAGTTGCGATTTGGGGAAGAAATTTTATAAAAGGAGAGGAAATATCTCACGTGGCACGTTTTATCTAAGGATTAGGGGAAAAAATTTGATAAAAGGAGAGGAAATATGATGTTTTTCAGATATGGGGGAAAATGGGGGAAAGTTAGGTTTTATTTTTTGGAACTAGCCTCACGATGTCGTTAATAACATCACCCCATATCATTAATGACATGGGCTTAGCCCATCTCATTTCTTTTTGGTTTTTGGCCCAAACTCATTTTAACCCCTTTACAATTCATTTACAATGTATTTTAACTATATAAGAAGTCACCAAGAGCATTCAACAGATCTCCGGAACCATAGAAAATATTTTTAAAACTCAGACGCGTGGCTCGAGGAAATTAACATGCATTCACATTTTAATTTTTGATTGAAGGGGTAAAAATTTTTGGTTTCAGTAATCTCAATCAAGGAATTCAAATATGCATTCATGACTTGCATTTTCACCAACTTTTCTGACTTTTTACAATCTATGAACTTTTTACAGTTCGCATATTTCTTAACTTTTTATAGTCAACAAACTTTCTACAATTCGTACTTTTCTGATTTTTTACAGTCAAACAAACTTTCTACAGCTAACTTTTTACAATCAACTAACTTTCTATAGCTCGTAATTTTTTAGACTTTTTACAATCAACAAATTTTCTAAAATTTGCAATTTTTTCTAACTTTTTACAGTTAACGAACATTCTACAATTCACACCTTTATTGAATTTTTACAGGCAAGGAACTTTCTATAGTTCGTATATTTTTGAACTGTTTACAATCAAACCAACTTTCTGCAGTTCACATCTTTTCTGACTTTCTACAATCAACAAACTTTCTAAAGTTCACACATTTTCTAACTTTTTATAGTCAACTAACTTTCTACAGTTCGCATCTTTTCTTACTTTTTTACAATCAATGAACTTTCTATAATTCACCTCTTTCCTGACTTTTTACAGTCAGTGAACTTTCTACAGTTCAAACCTTTTCCCTAATTTTGACAATCCTCTGGCTCTTTACGATCCACATCATCAATGACCTTTCTACAGTCTATAAGTGGGACTCTCGACTAGAAGACCAGAGGTGCACGCCTAGCATTCATTCCTCGACGGTTCCAACTGTAGCAACAAGCTAAAGGTAAACCGGCAATCATTGTCAGACGAGCAATTTGCAAGGGGCATGAAGAGACCAGTAGCTTACAACACCACACTCGGATAAAAGCTTTCGATCATCATGAAGTTTTCATCCTGAGTAGAGTCAACCACGATCAAGCAGGTATTATCTCTAAACCCACTACTCTTTTAATCGTGGGACCATACTGATCTCATATCAGTAGTAATCCCACGAGGGGAAGCCTATGAGCATGGGATTTTACTCCTGAATCATGAGTTCGAGGATGAAGCTATTTCCCTTGTTAGCTTTCAACATTTTGCAGGGTCTTGAAAAATATTTGAAGAAAATCTACTTTTTTTCTTTGGGCTTCTTCTTCCTTAAAATCCCAATTGAAAAGCAAAACACCAATCCAGGAATGCTATGTCGTTAACGACATGGCCAATGTCGTTAATGACATCGAATTTGCAATAGAACCAAAATTGCACTTTTCTACAATTGTCAAATCAAAAGCCCACTCCCCCCACATGCTCAGATATGTTGATTACAAAACCATTTCAGACAACTTACCTAAGACCTTTCACATCCCCATTCACATGGGATTAAGTGTTTATAGTAAAAAGTAAAAAGCAAAAAGCAAAAGCATGGCCTATCCTAAGATTAAGTTGACTTTGGATTGAATGGAGCTCTTGAAGTTGAGAGAGCTGGGTTTCAAAATGAGGAGCGCCTTTTCATGCAAAGAGAAAGAAAGAGAGAGAGATCTTAGCAAAGTTTGAATTTGAAGTGTTCTTGAGTGTTCTTGAACATTTTGGCAACAAAGTTAGGGTATTTTAACTCATAGAAACTTGTAGTACCAGAATTAGAGAGTGTAAGTACATGAATAGGGCATGAACTTGGGATATTTTGGAGTTATTTAGGCAAGTTTGAGGTTTAGTCTTCACAAAAATTAAGTTGAGTTGTGTAGGAATTTAGGCAAGCTTTGACGTTTAAAGTTTCTTTAACCATTTCTACTAAGTTCTAAGTCAATAGAACTTATGTCAATGTTCTTATTAAGTATCTCTACTCATTTGGAATACTTGTTCCTTTTGTTCATTTTCAACCGATTTTCTAGTTTTAATCTTTTTTTAAGTCTACACTTAATAGAAGAAGGATTATTACGTCTTTCTTCATCTTAACAAGACTCACATTTAGGAAGTTTTCACTTCCCTTAAAAAGTATACCCTTACTCTTCAGTTTTCAACAAAACCACAAATCAAACCAAAGAAATAAGGACTTTCCAAAGATTTTCATGGACCTAGCGAGGTGGATTCACGGCTACCGGGTAAGCCTCTAAGTTCTGAGAGTTGTCTCACTTGTTTATACCATGTATATATGCTTGATGTGTGAAATTGTGAATATGTAAAAATCTGCAAAATTTCTTGTTTTGTCTCTGTAATACCGTTAATGGCATTCCAATGCCATTAATGACATCAGCAATGTCGTTAACTACATTACTTTCTGGGAAGCATATAGGCAGAATGTTCAGAAAATTTTCAAACTTCATTTTATGTTCAGGAGCGTAAATGGGGATTATTCAGACCTAAAATCTAAGAATTTAAGTAACATAAGACGTATGTTTGAGGATTTTACGAACCCGAAATCAGCCCAAAAGGCGTTTGAATGGTTGAAGTCAGTTCCCCTTTATTGGGATATTATTTTACAAACTTTAAAGGTTTCCCTTTCAAATTGGGTTCAATTACATCATTTTATTTATGTATTTGGACTTTGATTAATTTTCGCCAATATTATTGTGAGGTGTATTAGGAAACCCCGATGAAAGGAATCGAAGTTCCCAGATAACCGACTAGATAAATATTCACATGTGGGATTTTCATTACTAAAATGGTTAAATAACTTATGTGTATAAAATGAACCCTTTTTACATGAAAGAAATTCCAAATCTCTCGATGTTATAAATTTGACTGCTCAGATTTCGAAAAAGATCAAAATGAATACATTTGCAAATTTGTGATGTGTCGTATTTATGCTAACCTTTATGGATGCAGGTAGTTTAGGATAGATGAATGTTGAGATTTAATTTCCTTCGAGGTATTAATATTGAAATCAAATTTAATATTCGTTAGAAATCGATGTATTTAGGTGATTGTATCCCTTAGATTTCGATGTATTTAGGCAATTTGTAATCCCCCATCCCAATAATGTAATTAATCCACTTGTAGATTAGGCGCATTTAAATTTCCTATGTATTTACTTTCCACAGTTTACTTACCACTTTATGCATGTGCAATAAATTAAAACATAAATCGAAAATATCTAACTTAGTTTGAATATTATAACCGTGGTTTCTAATATAGTTTAATTTAACTCAAATGATGATAAAGTAAGTAACGCATCCAATCCTGAATCTATGTTCAATGGTATGGATTAGGCAAACAGATGTAAGCTGATCTAAGTGGCGACTTTGTTAAATAGACTAGAGATTTAAGTCTCGAGTCTTTCAAGCTTAAAAATCATTTTCAAGCAATACCTTTTGAAATATACTAAACTTTCTTTTTGAAAATTACACGCTCTGTCTCAATGAAGGGGCTGACTCCTCATGGCAACCACGTGGGTCGAACATCATTCGCTCACAGCTGGCGTGGGCCTGCAGTGTAGGCCTGCCAGTTGTGGCCTATAAGCCTGACTTGTTGGACAAAGCAAGCCCATTAGGGCCTGCCTTGTGGCAGCCACACAGCCCCCACATGTGGGCGGTGCACGCGGGTTGACTTGGGTAAAGGTGGAGCTCCACGCGGCTACCCGCATATGGGATGGGAATAGTAGTCCACCCCCTCATCCTTTACTCACTTCAGCTCAACCTTTATTACTGAATTTTAACATCTTTCTTCGTAAGCTTTTGCGAGATCCTCCATGAGTTTCTCTGCATTTGCAAAAATTCCTTTGAAGGCCTATTCATATTTTAGAATTAGCCTTCTATGTTATATTTTTTGGTTGGTTTACGAGTGGTCAAGCTGCTTCTTGTTAACTAACAAGTTCTTCCTATACGAGAGGTTTTAGTCAGTCAGGATCCGTGTTGATCAATCATAGAGGCTATCCTTGTTAGGAGGCTAGTGCTAATGTAGTGCTTTCCAATTGTTCTAAGGGACTGTCGCACAAGGGAAAGGCACGCATCATCTGGTAATGCTCTTAACTTAGTTGGTATGTTTCTTTTATTAAGTTTTATGAACCTATAAGCATCTAAGGAACCTTTCAACTTAGAATATATCAATCATGGTATGCTTAGGAGTTCCTTTAGGGTTAATTTTAATTTTTAAAATTCCATCGTGCAAGTTTGCATGTTCAATTATTGCCTTAATTAACAATCATGAGCAACATGTCGTAGTCTTCAATTCTGTGATTTCCTCCACATATTTCACAACATCTTTGTTGTGGGCTTGTGATTGCTAATACAATCTTTTAAAATTATAAGGTCAAGAGCTTGTCAAACTTTCCAAAGAGCTCTATCATGACCTTTGATTCAGCCACTCTAGGTCTATCATCATGGATAAAATACCACTTAGATATTGTGTTAACTATCTTTTCTATCATCTCAAAGATCTCCTGAAGAGTGTAGTCTTTAAGGTCTCCATTTTCCATAGATTCAATATTACTCTTATTGATATTGGATATTCCATTGTAAAATTTTTTGACTTGAATTAAATAGGGACCCCATGGTTTGGCACTTTCTTTAGCATTTCCTTAGATCTCTACTAAGCTTCTAACATTTATTCTCCTAGGAATTCCACAAATCTGGCGATCTCATTCCTTCACTTTAAGGCTTGTTTGGGTGGGAATTATTTCTTTAGGAAGGCGTTCACCATATCATTCTAGGTTATGATCGATCATGGCTGCAAGATCTTCATCCATTATTTAGCCTTATCCCACAAAGAGAAGAGAAAAAGCTTTAGCCTTATAGAATCATCTAAATCATTTCTATTAATTCTGAAGGTGTTACACATTGCTACAAATTCTTGAATGTGAGCATTTGGATATCCTCTCAAAGAAGTCTTCCAAACTAAATGATAGCTTGTAGCATCTGAACCATATAACCTTTTACTTCAAATAAATTATCTCCTTCTTGAGGAATTGCATTACAAGATGAGTTCCCTTCCATATTAGGCTCTAAATAGGTTCTCAATGTTAGCCCTCTTTATGGAGAATGAAATTCATCTTCCCCTTCAAGATTTTGAGCATACCTTTCTCTTTCAAATCTTTCTCTTTCAACCCTTTCTATCTCGAGCCTTTCTTGTTCTTGGCGGCCACGCACTCTTCTTTGTTTCTCCATTCTCTCCCTTGCATGAGCTCTTCTTACAGCACCACTTATCCTTCTACATTCCCTTTTTATTTCAAGATTACATGGAATAGGCGATTCTCTCCCAGCTCTTCGCATACACAAGGAAGTCTTCTTATGACCTGTTTCTATAAGGATATAAAATGCACAATATTAAAAGCACCAATTTATTGTTAAAGTTTACAAACTTAGCATAAGTGATGTTAAAATCCCAGTAATAGATCCCGAACATCTAGATGTAGGCCTGTAAAATAGTAAAAGGCGTCAGAAGGGCTAGGCCAGGGTTCTAGTGTAGCCACTTCGATGCTTAAGTTAGAATCTAGAAGTAGGGGGATCACAATAGCTACTTGAGTAGATTGTATAATTTCATATCACTCGATGCCTATATCTAGGCTGTTTATTTATAGTGCTTGAGAGTTGTAGTGATTTACTAGCCGTAGGTCTTTACCTCTAGCTAGAATATTTCCTCCAATCTAGGTAGTTGAGTTGGACTCAATAACATGTTGATAAGTGTATAATTACACTTATTATCTTCGTATTTTTAATCATAAAATGATATGGTTTAAAGTCATTTTATACTTCATATAAAAGATTTCACATGGTATGTAGTTGCTTTTTATGCAAGTGTAGAAACTAGGTGAATCTTGGGAGTAAAAAGATCAAAGATGGAATTCTATGTAAAAACAGTGAAAAAGGTGCAAAAAGATGCATGTAACAAAAAGAATTGGCTTAGGATCGAAATTGTAAAAGATCGGCAAAGTTGTAAAGTAGAATCATGAAGAAAAGCACATGTCACGATCGTGACACCCATTCATGGTTGTGACTAGTCATTCTTCACAAGCAAAAAGTTGCCAACCAATATTCATAATCGTGACATGTATATCATGCTCAGGACTTGAGATGGTTAAGGATAACTATTCTCAACTACCAACCACCAGATAAAAACGATCAACCGCCATGAACCGCCACCAACTTTCAGATGAAAAGACACATTTTGGAAGCAATCTAATCATGAAAAGGTGCCTTTCCATTGAATATGAGGATGAAATTTTGCATCCAGTCACAATGAATGATGTAACTCTTTGCCAATTGACACAACTCTTCATTTGGATAGACGCAACCCTTCGCACTCTATAAATAGGGTTCAAGACCACCTAATTTTGTGGCATATTGTAGAGAGCATAATAGATGATATGCGTGATACACATTAGAGAGTGAAAGTTATAGATTTCGCTAGTTCAAAGTGTTAGAGAAAAATGTATAAGTGATTCGATTCTTGTTTCAATCACTAGATTTGTCCATGTATTCGAGTGATTGTTGTATGAGTGTAATTGTAAAGCACTTATCAATAAAAGTTTCAATTCTTTAACATTCATTTATTCGATATTGACAAAGAATAGCATCCTAGCGGAGGTTCTGTACAAGTCAAGACCGAATTCAAAGTAGACGTAGGAATTGCGAGAATTAACAACTCCCATTAAAGAGTGGATACGGTTTGATCAACTTTAGCTTTCATTTGCATACCTTACAACTATACTTTGTTTTCTACTTATACTTTCTATTTCGAAGTTTATGATATGTGTAATTGTCATAACTAGTATTTCATCTTGCGTCATTTATATTAATCAAGTTATATGCATTCGAGTTCACTTTAAGAATGATTTCAGGATTAACAAGATTGTGTATAATCATTGGATCTGTGATTATAATGCTGTTTAGTGAGCTAACATTTTTGGAGTGGTCAGTTGCCAAATATGGCCATGTGAGAGTTACCCATACTAAGCATAGTATTATTATTATCCAGGCTCTTATAAGTGTCATAATTCATTTACCCTAGATTTAGAAAAGTCATGTCATGTGTTGCCCTGTGGTGAATTATAGGATATTTGGGCATCTAGAACCGAGTTTGTTGAAGTTATCTAGTGCTTAAAACAACTTTGATTACTTTGCATATTTTACTCTACTATACTTATTCTTAGGGAACATCTATATGCTTTACATCTAATCTGTTCATGCATCTGTTTACCACTTAAAACCCTTAACTTTCAAATTATTATATTTTCTTTCCTCACGTAACTCTAGTTGGTCCTTAGAACCGAATTCCTTCCCTATGGGATCGATATCCTCTAAAACTATATCACAACTGTATGGTTGCAGTTATCATCATTTTTCTATTTGATAAGCGGTATTGACAAGACCTGTTCATATTAAAAACTTTTATATTATCAGTAGAAAAGTGGGGAACAAGTTTTTGGCACCGTTGCAGGGGAAGGCAAGTGCACTCTAGAGTTAAAAAATTTTGAGACTACAGTGATTTTTCATATTTTGCTTTTATTACAATTATATATATTTGTTTGTTATTGTATTTTGTGTCTAAAATGTTTACTAACATGCATTGGGATATGTTTTGTGGTTATTACATGATTGATAACTTAATTGATGCATGAGTAGATGAAATTTGTCATGTTACATCTCATGAAGAGTCAACATCTGAATCCCTTGAAATTTAGAATATTCCTCCAAAATCAAAAAATTAGTTAGAGAAGATGATCTGATACCACCTTCTATAGATAAACCACCTTTAGTAGATTTGAAGCAATTGCCTAGTCATTTGAAGTATGCATTTTTAGGAAGAAACAATACCTTACCTATTATCATTTCTAGTAAGTTATCTCAATCACAAGAAGAAGCATTATTAGAGATAATAAGGGATAGAATAAGGAGTATAGGTTGGCAAATTTCTGATATTAGAGGGATTAGCCCTAATATAGTTATGCATTCTACTAATTTGGAAAATGATAGTAAATCTAGGATAGAAAGGCAAAGAAGATTAAATTTACACATGAAGGAAGTTGTTAAAAAGGAGATTATTAAGTTACTAGATGCAGGAAGTATCTATCCAATTTCAGATGCTGAATGGGTCAGTCATGTCCAATGTGTTTCGTAAAAGGGAGGTATTACTATAGTTCAGAATGAAAAGGGTAACGTAGTTCCTACTAGGACAACAACTGGATAGAGAGTTTGCATAGATTACAGAAAATTAAATGCAGCCACTAGGAAAGACCATTTCCCTTTACCATTTATTAATCAAATGTTAGAAAGGATATTATGTCATGCATTTTACTGTTTTCTTGATGGATTCTTTGGACATTTTAAAATTCATATTAGGTCAGATGACCAAGATAAAACCACTTTTACATGTCCATTTGGTACATTTGCTTATAGAAGAATGCCTTTTAGGTTGTGCAATGCTCTGGCTACTTTTCAAAGGTGTGTTTCAGCTAATTTTAGTAAGCATGTGGAAGATATTATGGAAGTTTTCATGGATTATTTTTCTTTTTATAGAGATTCTTTTGAAAAATGTCTAGAAAATTTGGATAAAGTACTTGCTAGATGTGAGGAAACTAATTTGGTATTAAATTAGGAGAAATGTCATTTTATGGTTAATGAAGGTATAGTTTTAGGTCATAAGATAGATGAAAAGGGAATTCATGTGGATATAGCAAAAACTAAGATCATAGAGAAATTACCTCCTCCCATAAATGTTAAGGGAATAAGATCATTTTACAGAAGGTTTATTAAAGATTTTTCGGTTATAGCTAAACCTTTAACTAATTTATTAGTTAAAGATGTGAAATTCGATTTCTTTGATGACTTTTTAAAGGCCTTCAACACTTTAAAATGAGCATTAGTTTCGGCACCCATAATTGTTAAACCAAATTGGTCTCTGCCATTTGAATTGATGTGTGATGCTAGTGATGTTGTTGTTGGTTATGCATTAGGTCAAAGGTATAAAAAGAATTTGCATGTAATTTATTATGCGAGTTACACTTTATCTTCTGCATAATGCAACTACACCACCACTTAAAAAGAGATGTTAGCAGTCATATATGCATGTGATAAATTTAGATCATATTTGATTTGGTATAAAGTAATAGTTTATATAAATCATGCTGCTTTAAGATATTTGTTTGCTAAGAAAGATGCCAAACCTAGATTAATTAGGTGGATCCTTCTTTTGCAAGAGTTTGACTTAGAAATAAGGGACAAAAAGGGTGAGAATACTATAGTTGATCACTTATCTTATTTAGAAGATAATATAGGTGAAACTGTTAATATTAATGAACATTTTCCTGATGAAAATATTATGTCTGTTAGACATACTGTTACTCCATGGTATGCCGACTTTGCAAATTATTTTGTTATGCATACTTTACCCTCTTATTTAGATTCTAATGGTAAGAAGAAATTTATTAGGGATATTAGATCATTTATGTGGGATGACCCTTTTTTGTTTAAGGCATATGCCGATGGTATTATTCGTAGATGTATAGATGATACTAACTTTTCTTCAATTTTGTCATTGTCATGATAGCATATATGGAGGACATTTAGGACCAGCCAAAACAAATAAGTGTGTAATTACACTTATTATCACATTAATTTCATACATTAAACACTATAGTTTTAGTCATTTTTATACTTCATATAAAAGATTTCACGTGGTATGTAGTTATTTTTT
>CATIWQ010750559.1:0-34962 GCA_949673415.1 Euphorbia schlechtendalii | reverse complement strand
CGAAACAATTTATACAAATATTTTGACTTATTTAACTAAAAGCATATGAGAAGGTTAAAATGATAAAAATAATATTCAAAGGCATAACTCAAACGAATTCCTTTGAAATCTTGCAAGTTTTTGCAAGAATTCTATTCTTTGCATTCACAAGAATTCAAATATTGCATGATTTGAATTCTATTAATATTTGTTTGGTTCCAAACAAGGGAATTTGACAAAATGAATTCAATTGAATTGAATTCTTTCAAAATGGAACATTCCAAACACACCCTAAAAACTGTATCAGCGTAATTTCAAAGGACTCGCTAATTTTCTAGTTACACATAATTTTCTTCTCTATCCCTAAACATTTTGAACCAGGGAAATCTTCTAGTAAAAATCATACGAAACTGACTACGAATTCCTACAATTTAGTCGAATTTTCCTATCAATATGCCACTACAATATAACATCATCCTGTCCCCAACAATAAAAACGTATGAAAACAGAAACAAGAGCCAGAAGAAAAAATGTAAATCTACTAATTTTTTTAACAAGTCCAGCAGCCACTTACCTACAAAGAATGATACATTTGCCTTTTTTTCTACAACATTCTCTAACAAGATGAGTAATGAGAATTTACCCCTTGGAGGATTCAAGATGTCTTTAGCCTCTACAAAAATTTTCCTCCTTAGTGGCCTTTTTCACGGCCAACTGATCATATATTCTTGGCCTTCGAAATGGTCAGTTTCGGGACGTAAACCTTGAGACTCTGTGCATTGCATAAGGTTATCGCAGTATCATTCTGTGGCGGTAAGAAAAAATGCTGTTCAGATACCTGGTAGGAACATCCTTAAAATCTGCATTGGGGATTTGACGATTTCTCATCTTGTTCCCGATAGGGATTCAACGGCGAGATCCTCTTCGAATGGCATGCTATTCAAATCGGGCAACATGAAGGATCTATCGAGATTTGAAGCCCCTCCATGTGTATTACAATGCTGACTGTAACTTTCTTTGGGATCTTCAGAAGCCAAACTTGAGAAATTCGAGATCTCTCTGCATTGTGAATTCAAATCAACCTGCAATTATCAGAGAAACAACTTTCAACTTCTGCAAGAAAAGGAAAATACAAAGGTTGGAACTTGCAACCATATGAAGCAACTTTCCGTTACCTTTATTCTCTTCAAGTTATCGTTCCTGGCTGTCTGTTCTTTAAATGTTGTATTCAGATTTTCGAGTTCCTATTCAACGAAATCAGCACTGGTGAGAATACAGACTGGATTCTAAATGGGGAATGCACAATTTCAGCAACGGGTTCAACAGCTATACCTTTCTGAGATGCATACTTTCCTGCATCAGCAAACCTTCCTCTTCTTTGAGCTCAGCAAATGTCTGTAAAAAATGTCAATTAATTAGAGGATTAGTTACGACATGTCTTAAAAGACCTACATAATACCATAATGCGGTGAAGCAGGAATTAATATTGTACCCTCTTTTTTCTGGATCTCTTTGTTGCAGAAGCAATGCTTGCTGATTCAGTATTAATAGTTCCCTGCAATCATTATGACAACCAGGGATTAAAATTTCCAGAAAGTGAGTTGAAAAAGGTAGCAAAACACAAAACCAATAATGACATTCTTCAAAAAAAGAACGTAATGATTTCTTGTCACCAGTAGACAGAATTCATGATTCCATCAATGGATAATCAACAATGACTTAACCATTTGCAGACATAAAAGAAGCAAAGTAAAGCAACTATCTCTGATCTATTATACTGGAAAAGAACAACCTCCTTTTCGTTTTTATTACAGAAAAGGAACGATTTTTTTATCGTTTCGATTATTTTAAAGAAAGGATGACCAAAGACAGGACCAAATCACCAAAGGCCGCGTGATAGCACGTGATACCCTCTCTGTTCGTATTTGACTACTCACGTGACTTGGTCACATGACTTTCTTGACATGGAATGCAAATGCTGGGGCGTGTTACCTCCAACTCTTTCCCCCAATTTTGACGCACCATTCTATCATTTGCAATTTATGTGACAACAAATTTGGATATAGAAAAATTTTGGGCATCTTTCAAAGCGTTAGAAATTAAGACTCAAACATGATACGGAAATTCAGAAGTAGGAAAGAGGAACTAAATCCTAGCGAACCAGATCATGCCTTGCCAGCATAGGATGCTGTTGTGGCATGCACTGATTGGCTGGTTCCCGTCATTGTCCTCAATCCACATCATAATTAAACGGTCCTGATTGAACAGACTCAAAAGTAATTGTGAGATTGGAAGCACCGAATCTCACATCCAAAAAAGATAAATACAAGAGATCGAAAAAACAAACAGATTAATTTATGTAGAGGGAAGAATTTAAGAGAATGAGATAACGATAGCTACACCACACCAAACACAGCTTCCTCTTTCTCCGACTCCGCCGCTTTAATGGGCCCAATTACCCATAAAACGACGGGTCCCACAGCAAACGGCACCGTATTTCCTTTTACCTACGATCGAAACACAGCCGCGTTCGGAGCTATGCAGAGTAAAACAAGGATTTCGGAGATCGGAATCTTTATGCTGAGATTGGCCAGCTGAAAAATCTTTTAGCATCTGACAAAACTGTCCTATCTCCAGAAAGAACAGAGTATAGTTCGGAAGGGTGGTTTGGTAAATTTGACACGAAAATTATACCAGCAAAGAGTGACAGATGACCAGAAAAGAAGCGAGAGAAGAAAAACGTGAAGCGCTTTTGAGTTTGTTTTATTGAATGCTGACCTCATCGGAAGGTAAAACCGTCAAATCTGCAGGGACTTTCTCGCCTTGAATCATTCGCCGGCGATATGAAGAGATCGGCCGGCGACTGAATAAATCGACGAATTTAGAAACTAAAATATAAAAAAATCGACAGATTAGTCCATGTCATCAACTGATACGAGCTAACTTTTCAACGGAAAACCCGAAGACGATGGGAATGTTAATAAATGAAGACCGATTCACAGGAAATCGGCGAATGGAAACTCCCGCTTTGAGGTCAGAAGGAGCAAAGAAGTAGAAAACAGAGCAAACATGAGGCGAATTGCTCAGGAAACAAACAGAGGCGATGAATGTATCGCCATAATCTCAATTAAACGCCAAATCTAGAAGATACAGAGTAGGAGAAGCAAGAACCTTAGATCTGACACCAGGAGGAGAACGGCTGCTACGGCGGCGACTAGTCTCTTCAAAACCGTCGGCAGTAGCGGATGGAGATGCAGCGCCGCCACCGCCGCTCCAGGAAAGCGGAGTCGTCGGACTACATCTAGCCGGAAAATCTCTGTCCTTACTACCATCGCATCGTAAGGAAACGGATGTAGACTGTTTAGACCTCGGCAAACGCAAACCCCACCGGAGAGGAATCGCCGCCTGCAGCGGCTTTTCGGTAGATATCGCTTGTTTTAGCTTTACAAGCAGCTCCACAACTACTCTGTCATCCTTCATCGCTGCCTTCAACCACTCGTCCTTCACCATCGCCATATGACCGCCGGCCGCCACTTTTTACAGCTGAAAAAAGGGAGAAAAGGAGAGATTGGTGGCGAGAAGAAGAAGAGAGAAATGAGTAGAAAAAGGAGATTGTGTATATATATAAAGAAGAAAGTGAAGGTGGTTTAGAGGTATTAATGACAATGTAAGGTAGTGGAGGTGTTGATTTCCAGTTATTCTGTTTTTTTTATTTAATTAATGGATTCATTTTGCTGAGATTTATTTTTTTAATATTTCAAAATGAACCCTACCTTTTAACCAACTTTCAATTTCAGTCCTTGACATTTTAATAACGTGATTCAAAGAGATGGTTTTTTTCATGCTAGGCAATATTATTGTTAACTGCTGATTGTTCCCGCCGTTAATTTTTTTACAATACTATCTACGATAGTGAAATACTAAAATCAGCCAAACCAAATACAATGTCTTTTTGTAGTGCGTAAATGATAGATTAAATTTTATACACGCATCAGAACGAGTCAGTTCTATTTAGACGGAGAATCCAATGTTAGATAACATGCGTTATTATATGAATGTAGTTTTATATCAATTGGTATTCAATCATCAGACCCAATAATTCTATGCTCATGTTAAACAGGGTTATGTATATAAATTAATTTTTAAAAAAATTGAACCTTTACTTAATTTTTACAATGTTTTTTAGCTATGTATACTATGAGTTCCTTCATTTTATATTAATATAACCACATCCAACAAATTCATCAATTACTCAAGTCTAAAATTATAGTGAAATTGATCATAAGAAAAAATGATTAATAAATATTCATGAACGAACTGCTATGAACCATGTATAGATCAAATACTTACTGTATAAATAGTTAAGTCGAGCTGTGTAAATTATTATGAAAATATATGGACATATATCTAGTCAAGGACAGAAATCAATTAAAGTCATAGTTAATAATTTATGGTTCAAATACAATTTTAGACAGGCTATTGAATTGATAGTCATGCCATGTAACGATTAAGGCAATTTGTTTTTTTATAAAGGTTAATGCAATTTGTTCAAATGTATTTTTATAGTTAATATGCTATTGTATAATATAGCTTTAGATAGGGCATAACAAAACCAAAAAACCGAACCGAATCAAAGTTATTTGATTAGGTTCTTGTTTCATATATTTTCAAGTTTAGGTTTTCGATTAAGTTTGATGCTTTTATCGAAAATCAAACCAAATTTATTATAAATAAATATTTATCTAATTTGATATTAATTTATTGATTTTTTTATGTTCAACTTGAGTTTAGCACCGTACAATTCAACTTTTTTCAAATAAATAATAGAATATTAATGATGCCAATTATTAATATTAATTTTTATTGATTTCAAATTTAAATTCGTTTCAAAAGTAAAGAGAAAAACTCAACCGAAATATACGGGTTTGATTTTGAACAGAATCGAAAGTCATTTGATCAATATACGGTTTTTATATTTTTTATTTTCGGTTTGATTTTCAAACTGAATTGGCAATTTCTCTCCCCCTAGCTTTAGACCAGCTACCAAATGCATATCCAAGCCATATCACGGTCATGGTAATTTGTTGAGTTGTATTGATATAACTGGTACAATTGTTGCTTTAGACCGATCACTAAATATACAGTCAAGCCATGTCAAGTCATAAAATAGCTATGGTTCGGTTATCTTCTATTCAATTTATTTTAAGACTTTTTGTGTAATTTTGATTGTGTTTTTATCTCATTACTAGTATAAAACAAATCAATTAGTTCAAATTATATATGCACAGTATAAATTTATGCTTAAAATTAATTAATCCCATTTCGGGTCATATGATGTTCAAGAGAGCATAAACACATAACCTTATGAATTTATGTGTTAAATTTATCACTTTTAAATTTATTTTTGGTAAATCTGAAAAACCGTTTTTTTACAAGATCGAGATTCTCAATGTCAAAAAAAAGTTTGTCGGGGCAAAAATGAAAGTAATGAAAAAAGCAGGATTTATTTGATAAGTTTGTTTTTACTCGAGGAGTTGGAAGTTAGACTTAGGGCTGAGATGACGAGAAATGGAGTGTGGGGTTTTTCTGACCTTTTACTCTTTTAAATCTTTTGTTGAACAATAATGGGGTCCACTTTGTGCCACGTGGAAAAGCTTATTTTAGTTTATTTTGTTTCAAACCCCGATCAAAACCCAACATTTATTTTTCTTCTGTATTTTTAATTTACTATAATCTCACTCTCTTGGATCCAAGAATTTATATTTGTCCTTTCTACCAAATGACAATGTAAGTGATTTCATTTTTGAAGTAAAGTTGTTTTTGAAGCATACGAGGAATGATATTCCTATCAATTATTAGTGATTTCATATACAAGTTTATATTGCTAAAATTGGAAAGGTTTTATTTATAAATAATTATATATGTTTGTCACGCATGAATAATAGAGTGGGCTGACTCGTCGGGTTTCAATTTCAATTTATCTCTTTAAAATGAATTTCGTGATTAGATAAATTGTATTTTATCATTCTTTTACAAACGGTAACAAATAACTAAAATAAAATAAATAAAAAAAAATATAATGAATTGTGTAAAGCTATAAGCAAATATATGTAGTAAAAATAATATATAATCATAATAACATTTGATCCATACTTTCCGAACTACCGACAAAAATATCATGACAAGAAATGCATTAACATATATCTCATGTTTAAGTATCATATTTACAATTATATTTTTTATTCTAAAATAAATTTCAGGCGTGTGTTCTTAAATTTACACTTGCCTTATTTTTCAGTTATACTCAAATTGTTCATTTTTTAACATACCGATTTAAAATTTTGTGTTCATCTCGTTTTTATATTCGAAACGTCATCCATTGTGATGTTTCGCATTTATCAAAATCTATTAGATGTATGTTAGAAGCTATAAACTTATAGTATAAGTTAGTTAGGAATATGTTGATTTTCGTTAGATTTTTGTTAGATGTCTAATAAAAGTCATCTTTGTTATATATAATAGACATCTAATATGAATTCACAAATTTGTTAAATAAGTATAGTGGCTAATATAAATATAATACAAGTCTTTTTAATTAGGAATAGTTAGAATTCTGTTAGGTGTATATTAGATGAAAGTTACAGATCCAGAAATGTGAAATATGGCTTCCAACGAACATCTAATAGACTTCTATAAATGTGAAATATTACAATGGGATGAACAAAAAAATTTGAAACGATATGTAAAAAAACAGTTTGAAAGATATATATATATTAAAAATAAGACAACAAAAATTAACAAGTATTGTTACATGTGGTCGAAGACATGTAAATATGCGACTTCAAATAGAATTCATGTTTGATCCAAATAAAGTAATTGTTTATAGCACTTTTGTGTAATTGCCCAAAATTTTATATGCGAGTGTATGTTAGATTGGTCTCGGACAAGTGTATCAATACAATTTGAAGTAAAAGACATTAAATTTTTGAATTGTCGTAGGCTCAAATTCAAATCATTTTTAGTTTAAACAAAATCAATTTCAATATATTAAAAATTATTACATTACATTTTAATCATAGTTTGCATTTAGGAATAGTTAAGAACTTAACATACATGATTAGAACTAGAATAAGCAAGATGCCGTTTTTATTTTCTCTCCTCCTCGTCCGATGAAATTGTGTTTGGCATTGTATGTGTATTGGGCCATGAGGCCTATTGATCCAAATAAACTCGACAAAGATCATAAAGGATGTTTTTTTAACATGGATTTCTAGATAAATATCTGTGGTACGATATATAAATTTCACTAAAACTTTTATCAAATTATAAAAAAATCTCCTTCAAGTTTCAATTTTACATTATTATGTAAAAACTGTTTCAAATTTTCTTTTTTGCGTTCTAGATATATAACTGGTATATATTAGGTTTATAACAAATGTGTTAAAACAATTTAAGTGAATGACACACAAACATGAATATTTATTATATATGTAATATGTATAATATACATACATATATATATATATATATATATATATATATATATATATGTATGTATGTATGTATGTATGTATGTATGTATGTATGTATGTATGTATGTATGTATGTATGTCTCTGTGTGTGTGTGTGGGTGTGTGTGTGGGTGAGTGGGTGTGGGTGTATATTAGAATACATAATACACGCACATATAATAGATATATGACAGATACGTAAAATTATAAAATTAAAACATAAAAAATATATAAAAGTAAAATGGATTCTTAAAAATATATATTTGTAAATAGTAAATCAAAACAAAATCGAAATCGACAATTATCCTTTTTAATATTGAGAACACATCGCAAAATAGTTAGATCACACCATCATTATCTCAATTCCATAAACACTCAAAACACTTGATGATTCCTTCTCATTCTCAATGCCCATTATCCATCATCTTCATTAACTTAATCATGAGCTAATACCACGACCAACCAGTGATTCTCTATTTGGTAGGCCATCTCTCCTTGGAGATCGAACATTTCTGCCCATTGAAATCATGCCACGTCACCGTCAAAAGTTCCAAAAGAAGTGAAACTTGTTCATCCCATCTGAGGATTGCATGTTCGATCCACGCTCACCGCATCATTTGATGTCGGGACTCCAAACAACACGAAGCTTGCAAGATAGAGGGACGAAGCCGAGCTAGCCGGCTTATCCCGCTCTGACACTCAAATCAGTACAAAAGTTTAGGGGTGAATGAATAGAATAGATGAGATTAGTTTAGTTACCTTATGTTGTGGGTTTGTGCTCCTTTAACAGGAGAATACTGATGATTTGACCCTCTTTTGGATTGCCATGCAATTCTTATCTTAAGAGTGACTCTTGTGGACCTTCATTGAGCTATTTGGACTCTCTTATCATATTGGGTCATGTTATACCGTGCTATCAACTATGTTTCCCTCGCTAATTTCGTTATTGGTATGGCATTCACTTTACTACATTTGTTAACGGTAGGATCACCAAGTCAATGTAATTGTTTTATAAATAAAGTTACCAAGGGTAATCATTGGAATTTTTATTTCACGGTAAAATGTTACACATTTCGAGCGTGGTCTCACTACTGTTCTAATATTGCTCTCCATTAGTATGTCATTAAAGTTGTATGTTTCAAATGCTTTCCTCGGTGGTTTTGTGGAATAATCGGGTTTGTTTGATAATCGTTTTCCCTCTCTTGTTTGTAAACTTAACAAGAATCTTTACGGACTTAAACAAGCAATTCAATAGTGGCATCGGGGTTTGACTTGTGAGCTCTCTCAGTCGAATCGGTCGTTGAATTTAATAAAACAAAATATTCATTTTATTTTATTGCAGCTTCAAACATTCAATTAAATTTTCTATCAACGTCGATGATCATATTTTGCTATGCGAAAACAAAGTATAGAACCAACAAAAGAGGAGTACACATGTGTTAGCATATGAGAAATTAAAGCATATCCCCTTTTTAGATAAGATATTTTTCCTTTTACAACAATGAAATAATATTTTTGTTTTTACCATTAATTAAGTTTAGATTTTAACTAACTTTTATTTTTTCCCATAAAAACGTCTGTTCTTCTTCCTCTCTCTATCTTTTCTTCTTCCTCTTCTTCGTCTCTGTTTTTTCTTTATTTTTGCTCTCTCGATCTCTCGATCTCTCTGTATGCGGCTTCTTCTTCTTCTTCTTCATGTTCTCTCTTTGAATCATGATTTGTGACGTTTTCATCTTATTTCGTTTCATTAGTTCGATCGCGATTTTCATCAGATTTTGATTTCATCAAGTCTGTTCTTACTATGTAAGTTTTCAATTTGTTAATTCCGATTCTTTTTCATCTTGTTTCTCTTTTTTTTTCTAGATTTTGGATCACGATTTGAGTTTTCCTATCTGGATCGAGATTGAGTTTTCGGATTTCGATTGCGATTTGAGTTTTAGATTTGGATTTGCGATTGAGTTTTCTGTTTTGGATCGTGATTGAGTTTGTTTTTTATTTTTGTTCTTTTTATCCAGATTACATTTTGTGTTTTTTGACATTGTTTATCTTTTCTGGCAATTTTGTTGTGTTTCGATCTCTTTTTTTCTACGTTTTTGTGTTTGTTGTGTTTTTGTGTTTGCTGTGATTTTTTCACTTTTCAATGGAGGAGATTTATTATTTGGTACATTTTATGAAGTTTAAACTCATGATTTCAAGTTTCTCAAATATGATGTTTTTGTGGTTTGATTATTAACAAATTTGTAAGTTTTTTTGAACGAATGATATTACAGATTTTTCAAATCATTAGATATGAAATATAATAAGATCTATTTCAGATTTCAAATTCAATTCCAGTCGCAGATTAAGTCATGTACCTGGTATAATGAGTATTATACCTGGTATATGAGTATTATATCTGGTATAATAATCACTATAACAATTCAAAGAATATTCAAATAATTGAAGATGAAAAAAGTATTAAGATCCAAATTCAGATTTCCCATTTGAATAGCATATGGTTATTATACCAGGTATAATGGTAATTATACTTGGTATAACAGTCATTATAACGAATAATATTAAAGAATATTCAATCGATTGGATTTAAAGAATGTATTAATATCAAGTTTCATATTTCACATTAAAATCCAGTTTTCTAATCATGTCATTATACCTGTTTTAATACAAACTAATATTATAAAAAATAATTGAAGATAAAAAAAGTAATAAGATCAAGTTTCAAATATCGAATTTGAATAATATTATAGCCATATACCAGGTATAATGACTATTATACCCGGTATAATAGTCAACATAACAAAGAATATCAGAGAAATATTCAAATCATTGAAGATAATGAAATCTAGTATGAAATTTCATATTCGAACAATGTAATAGAGATTGTACCTAGTATAATGACTATTATACCAGGTATAATGTCTGTTATACCTGGTATAATAAATTTTATACCTGGTATAATAACTATTATACCCGAAATTTGTGGTTATTCTTATGTTCACGTATTTTGAAAAATCAAAACTTAAATTCACGTTTTTTGAAAAATCAAAACTTAAAATTTGACATACCCTAAAATTATTTTGAATTTTTCTAGTATTCCCATAAAAACCCCTTAGTATATCAGGAGTATAATTGTCCAGTCTAACCATATACCTTAAAAAAACATTAAATTTCTAAAGCCTTACAAAAGAGGGCTTTGAAGGCCCCTTATATTTGTTTATATACTTCAAAAAATTTTCATTGTCACTGAATTTCATAGCCAGTGAACAATTTATTTGAAGATATCACTTAATCTTCCTTTTGTCGTTACCTTGAAGTTTCTAATTTTAAATTCAAAACAAAAGCCAAGAGTCCCAATAACAAAAAATCCCAGTCACATGCAATTCTATCAATTTCAATATTATTTAAAGAGATTTGACCCCTCCCAAAAAAATACATGATTATTATTTCGCAGATAAGGAAGTGGTAAAGTAGATAATGCAAATGTGGCATGTTTAAACCATATACATGACTAATCAATAGAATAAATCAAATAAAAGAATATAGAATATGAAAGCTTATTTTTGTTGGATCCATCATAGTTATTCAGATGTGTTAAGAATAGCTATTATTTTTTTTTTTTGCAACTATTTTTAATGTATTAGTATTTCATATGATATACAAGTTTTTATTTTTAACTTGTTTTTAAAGTGTAATATATGATTTTAAAAGAGATTCCAACTTTGGACTCTCTAACAAGAAAGAAAAGTCCTCATGATACCCACCACTTATTTCAATTTATTTCACCACATTAATTCAATGAACCTCTTCCTTACTTTTGTGATGTACAAAAGTTGTTCAACTACCAAAGAAACTTCACTCCCATTTTTTCATTGTCTTTTTCGAAGTTTTGCGCTGCTGCCTTTATTTTAGCTTACCTTTAATTACATTGCTTCACAACAATCAAAGCACCGACCTGGCCTAAATTAGGGACAACAGAATGGCCCATATTTTATTTAATTACGAAATACTCCTTAGATAGGTTATCAATACCAAGACGATATTAATTAAAATAATAAAAATATTTATTTACTCCATGAATTTTATTAATTTAAAAATTGATTGGATAATTTAATTTTTTTATCATTTCCAATATGCATTAAATACGGGTACAATTGTTAAAATTTGTAAAAATGTACATTGAAATCATAAAAACGACTGTTATTTTGAAATTTTTTTAAAATCCTAAAATAACAGTTATTTTAAAATGAAAGCAGTACTTTTTATTAATTCGAAAATTTGTTACTAATAGAGCATTAACTGGGAGAACAGATAAGAAACGGCAGTTCCTCCGTTGCCCAAACTTTGCATCTACCAATTAATATAGAACTGAATGATTTAAATCACTATTTTTGTCTTGGTTAATATCACCAATTTTTATTTACAATTACAAGTAGCATAACCAGTCGACTAACGAAACGACATCGTATTCAAGGATAGACGAAGTTAAGTTGACACGTTATTAGTTCCATCTTACATCACCCATCTTCGGCATAAGGACTAATGGCATAAAGGCATTTTGCACTTCCAGCATTTTCGGGATAGTTATTTTCTCTAGACAACGCGTTTGAACACAGATAAGTTTGTTGTCGAACACATATTGTGCCTTTCGAAGAGGGCAAACCGCAAAAAGCATTATCATCACAATTCACAAACAAGGCCTAAGAGTTACAATTGTCGTAGCCATTTATCTATCCATCAACCCTTTTATGATTAATAATGAAAATTCAAATCTTGACCAAATCAAATTGTTTGATTGAATTCAACTCCTCAGATCAAAATCACTTGTTCCATTCAAATTTGTGGCGGAAATAGTAATAGTAATACAAAACGTGCTCATCTTTCGCAAAGAAGACGCAATAAAGGAAGCAGCCCACATTCTCTTTACTAAGCAAATCCTGATTTTGACTAAGTTAGGGTTAACTTCCCATATAGCTTTATCTGCTTCTGAGATATATCATTCAAAGTTTGTTCCTTTTTCTGCAAATTCGTTTCTCAAACAATTCAGCTGCAAAACCTAATTTGTTCTCACAATAATAGAGGCTGTAAAAGACATGAATTTGACTTATTTTGAAATTTGAACCACAAAAACAGAATGAATGAATGAATGACTCACAAATCATGAGGCGTACTCAGGGCAGATCCCTCGGGTGCAGCAAATCGGTATTCCACGGCTACAATCAACAGCTCAAGGCGCAGCTGCACAACACAAAAAGTTCAGAAATCAACAAGCAGAACCTTCGTATTCTCATAGTCTACAAATCTTCCCCAGGTTCATGACAAGCAGAGCTCATCTACCCATAAATCAAAAACCAGTTCTTACTACTGATTGGAACTTAAACCATCATCATGAATTGGTGTAGCTGCTTTCAACTTCAGAGATCAAAACAGCAAGCATAACATCAACCAAAGAAAAGAAAGCAAAATCAGTTTAAAATGGAAAATTGAAACTTTACTCATTTGATCCCTTGAAAGAAAGACTTACATGAATCAGATTTCATATATACAAACAGAAATCCCTCAAGACCTCTTTATAACGATCTAAGTTATACTATTCAAACAGGGATTCCTAAGACATCTTAAATAACCTAAAATTCCTAATTAACCCTAGACATTAATTTAGATAATTCAACCTTCAAATTCAAAGCTATACATAGCACACCCTGTAACATCTAGATAATTCGCATAGTTGAGTCAGTCAACACAATCTTCCCCTTGAAAAAATAAGGGATGATCGGCAGCAAACACAAGCTTAAGCTAAAAAATATCAAACACTATCTCCGCTTGATCACATCATATCAGTCTGTCAGTAAATCAGCAGTCATCAAAGATCCATCTATGGTCAGTAGTTACAAACTGAGACCTAATATGCGACGTAATCCACTAGAGGCATCATCAGTACCTCCACTTTTCTTCACAAAGAAAGCCGGCAAAGGAAGAGAGCTCGGAGGAGGAGAAGTAACAAAAGCCGATCCAGCATAAAAACCATAGACAGCTTTATTAGGCTCCTTCAACCGGATCTGAGTAGAAACAAGCTGCGGCTCAGGTCCTAACCGGTGAGTAGATCCAAGATCTGGAACTGGATCTTGACCACGCGCCAAAATTTGGGGAATTTCCTCTCCACGTCTGAGGATCTTGACCTTTCCCATGACGAGATGTTTTCCGGCGGCCGGAGGAGAGCCAGGAACGGTGGATCGTGGAGGCGACGACGAATTAGGGCTACGCTTTTTACGGCTAGGTTGAGCCCGATTTGAACGGCTAGGGTTAGAGTTTCTAGAAGATCTCGCGCGAGGAGGCGGAGATATCAAACCTTGCCGGGACATTATTGGATTCTGAAGGCAATCACGGGGATTGATGACGGCGACGCCCATAATTTCCCGGTGAGAAATTAGGAAGCAGATGAATTTTTTTATAGAGAGAAACGAATACAAATTTTGCAAGTTGCAAGTGTGGTGATGATGGTGGTATTTATAGGAAAGATCGCAAAGGATTTTTTCGGTAATGAGGCGGTTCCTTCGAAACTTAACACTCACGCTCTTTAAAGACGCGTGTAGTTTAACACTCGTGATTTTATGCGGCAAAGAGTAATAAAAAGGTCTGGTCGGTCTATCTCATAGGGAGACATCTTGGCCAATATAAAAATGACAGATGTCATCTATCGAGCGGTATGATAGAAACATACGTGTGTAATTGACCTTGGTCAGCCCGCTTTTTAGGTGGTTTGCCCGAACCGCTAACTTTTCTGGACCTAACAAAGTGTTCCTTTTGCTTATATGATGGGCTTTAAACTTCTTAAATGGACAATTCCAATTGGTTCAGAACATTTATGTTGGGCCTAATGGACCTCCATAAATGAACGACCTGGTTAAGTTGGGCGATAAACATTTTCAGTTTATGTTTTATAGTTCATTGTTTATCAAGTCCCTGTGGCATATAATATATGTTATCCTTTTAGTCATTATGACACTGTCCTTTTTGATAGATTTTATATAAAGTATCTTCATTTTTCTTAGTGTATTTAAGAAGTATGATGAAGGGGGAATGTTTGAAAAGTATAAAACTTGAAGAGCCAATTCTACACAATTGTTGTAGCTGATTAAGGACCAAAACTACAATTTTCCCTTTTTTCCTCTCGCTTTTGAATTGAAAAATGTTTAAGGTGTGTATAAAATCAACATTTTGTAAAGAATTCTATCCATATTACGTTGAATACTGTAAAATTCTAACGTAAAATGAATTGAATTTATTATAAAAGTACGGTTCCAAATACACCTTTTAAAATGGTCTACAAATATTACGTTTATTGGATGATTAAACAAGATAAACTACAACTCAACAATGAAAAATAAATAAAAAAAAAAAGAACAGAGATCAGACTGTCAAATACTGAAATTGTTACAAGCATAGCTGAAGGATTTTCTTACAGTCAGACTGCAATTTATTAGAAAAATCATATGAACTCAGTCTACCATCAACATTTGAAAAAAACAAAAAATAATTTCACTGATTTGTGTCTAATATGATAGTTTTTATATGCCGTCATCGATTCAGCTGACATTATGGTACGAATCAATGATCGCATCA
Organism: Euphorbia schlechtendalii; assembly: GCA_949673415.1. Lineage (NCBI taxonomy): Eukaryota > Viridiplantae > Streptophyta > Magnoliopsida > Malpighiales > Euphorbiaceae > Euphorbia > Euphorbia schlechtendalii. The sequence goes on along the minus strand of CATIWQ010750559.1, from coordinate 19,852 downwards.
GCAAGGTACTCACATTTCGCTAAAGATAAACCAGCCAACGATATCCGTCCATCCTTCGTCATATAAATATGCCACTTATTCGTCATATTTTCACTCTAAACAAACCGAAAAGCGAAAAGCAACAGAAAAAATAAATCAGACAACTCAGGCACGATAATTAACCGTAAAAGTAGAGATATCGGAGGGGGAATTACCTGAGTTTTGTTCAAGCCAGTGAATGAAAACATGCCAATCTGCTTGAGTATAAAGGACCAGTCTTTTCCGCTCTTATCTTTTGTCGAAATGCAGTCATACAATTTCTGCCTCACACCTTTTATTCTTCCCGCCATCATTTCCATCTCTGCTTTCCATTCGTCGAAGAGTGCTGGATCGCCAACCACGTTTGCTACTATTCTAGCCCCGTGAACTGGAGGGTTCGAGTACATTGGTCTTGCGATTCTCTTCAGCTGGCTCTTAACCCTGGGAAATACCGAAACAGAGAGATGTAATTTAACTGGGTACAATGAATGATAGTAAAGCATAAAGATGTGGTATTTATAAGGGTAAACTTAAAATATATGTTTTGTGGTTTGACTGTTTTGCAACGAGGTCATTGTAGAATATATTTTTCAAAAGGGTGCGTGTGATTTCAAAAATTTGCAAAAAAAGGAAAAACATCTTTTTTTCATTGAAAAATAATAATGATGGATAATGTATTTTAATCAATTCAAAATTTCTATAATTGTACCATATTATTTAAGTATCATACATCAAAATTTGAGTAATTTTCAAAAAAAATTCCATTTATTATGATTTTTTAAGTTATGATCACATTTTTATTTGAAAAAACATTATACATCTCAGAAAATTACGAAATTTATAATGAAGGTGTATTGTATATTTATTAACTAACCTGCAAAATTTAGTTCAAAATGGACAAGATTACCCTTGTTTATGACATAATGTCGAATCAGGGATTATCTTTTGTCTCTTTTTTTTTTGCCAACTTTTGAAACAACGAGCATTTCTTTGAAAATTAAAATTCCTCAAGGATCATTTTGCAAAATAGTCACAAACCACAGGGTATATTTTGAAGTTTACCTTATTTATAATTTTGGACTAGTTTAACTCACCTCGTTGCAGCATCTGCTGATGAGCAGACAACATTAATTGCCCCGATTCTTTCTGCATAAAGACCCAAGTTTTTGCTGTATGATTGAGCAATCAGAAGCTCCATTCCACGTGCAGCAAATAACCTCACTGATGCTGCATCTTCGTCGAGGCTTCCACTAGCAAATCCCTAAAGTATATTCATAAATGAGATTAAAAAGAATTTGACATGATGTTACAAAACCAAACTGTGTCTAGTGATGCGGAATCATATTGCATTTCTGAAGTTACGAGTTCTTTCATGACAAAAGTTAATAATGTTGCAGCTTAAGTATGTAATGTACCTGGTATGCAACGTCGAAGAATGGAATATGGTTTTTCTCTTGTATGACATCAGCTATTTTTTCCCATTGTTCGGGAGTTGGGTCAATTCCCGTGGGATTGTGAGCACAACCATGAAGCAAGATAAATGATCCTTCAGGGGCTTCCTGCAGTAAGAAGTCGGTTGCGATTGGAGACAAGATTCATTAATGAAGCATCAAATGTACTGAATGATCAACTAACAGTAAAATTAATTTAGATACAAGCTAGTCAAGAAGATTCAAATTCAATACTACTGGTCGAGATCTAACCTTAATGTCTGCTATCATTCCCTCAAAATCCAAACCAACAGTCCAAGGATCATAATATCGGTACTCGGACCATGGGACTCTAGCATCATTAAATATGTTCTTATGATTACCTGCAAAATGATAAAGGCCATGAAAAGCTTACCCTTCAACAAATCCTGTTTATAGAAGGAAGTTTTTTAACTTCACACACCCCAGGTTGGAGATGATATCAGAACTTTGGCCCCGGGAAAGTATCTCTCAATGAGAGCCGCAGCCAATCGAAGAGAACCAGTGCCTGAAAGACCTTGGACAGTTGCTACCTGGAAATCATTTTACTAAAATTAAAAACCATTATCTCTGAAAACAAAATCTCAAATTCATTTCCCAGTTTTGAAAAGGTCCTATCCAAGCACATACTCTTTGTTGCTTTATAACTGGGTTGTCAGCTCCGAACAGTAACTCTGCAGTTGCCTTATTGAAGGCAGCTAAACCTTCAATTGGCAAGTACTAATAACATAACAAGTGTGAGGTAAGTTAGAGATAAGGAGTATAACAAAGTTAAACTACACATTTGACAAATAGATACCTCCTTGTTGTCACCCCTCTCCAGCATAAGATTCTCAGCCTACAAAAACGAAAAGGTCTAAATAAATCTAGTTCCATCTGGTTATTCAAGAAGAATACTCAAAATGAGGAATGCGAAACTGGTTGTGGCTAAATGGACAAGTATTAAATCAACATAAGCTAACCTTCTTAACAACTTCAAGCACATAAGGATTTAGTTCCTCAGTTCGGTAAGCCCCGACACCAAGATTAAGCTTCTTCGCATCTGTATCTGCTCTGAAAGCTTCAGAAACTCCAAGAATTGGATCAGGAGGAGCCATCGCTATACCCTCAAAACGAGATACATTGACTGCAACAGTCATAGATATCCGTCCAGATGACTGATAATCGAAAGAACAAACTCAGATCCGAAAAAAACCAATACAATCCTAATGATCTCAACTCTAGACAGTAATTCTTAAAGATCACATCTATGTAAAATGTTTAAAAAAAATGCTTCAATGTTTTACAAATTGCACCAACAGTAGTTCAATTGGAAACAAAATCTAAACTGATAATTTACTAGTAAAATCAAAAATCAAAATAAGACTACACAAAAGGATGGCGAGTAGCAACGAACTAGATAAATCATAATATGAACTGAATTTCGACTCCAAATCACAATTACCTTAGTCTTCAGAAACGGATTGGCGTTGTTAAACAATGAACTCAAATTGCTACTAGTCCCAAGCCTCAGTTTCCCCTGTCCAAAAATCACATTAACCATTCATGGTCCACCAAAAAGCAAAAATCAATCCAATTCAGATGCAGACAAAAATACTAAAAAACGAAAAGGACTGAAATAATCACCTTAGGAGTCTCATGCATAGATGGAGAGGCAGCAATAGAAGAAGAAGCAGAAGCTAAAGAGAGCATCGAAGAAGCCATATCTGAATCAAACAATTACAGAGTTAAATCAGTTAACTACATGTATCGATTCAATTATTACAGTGCGATCCATGAAAAAACGAGCTCTATAATCTCAAATTACCTGAAAAAAGGTTGGAGACAGGCGATGGAACCGAGGAAATGAGAACTTTTAGCCACGGGCGATTGATCCAATCGAATCAATGGGGTAAATTATCAAGGTTGAGAATGTTGAATTTGATTACTGTGTAGGATTTAGCTAAAAAAGCACTATTGATGACCGACTGACTGATACAACTGCGTTCTTTATGTAATAATCAAGAGCTTTGAAGGATATATTAGTCATTTACTAGTTAATGGGCCTTCGTTATGGGCCTTGAGATGTTTTTCCACCTTTACAGCCCGTTTCAAACTATATAAAAAGGCAGCTTACAAAAAAGGCTATTTTCCTAAACTATATTTGGCCAAAAAATGACATATTAATCCATTTTAAGTTTGATGTTTACAGTTGCACGACCCAAGTTGAAAACAATTCTCAGGTTCATTCAAGATTCCAAACACATGCGTACATGCAATTTTTTTTATTATCTTGTCTTATATTGCATATATCTTAAACTGTTTTGACATGGTATTTGAAAATTTTTTGTTCATCTTTTTTTATATTCGAAACGCTATTCACTTTGATAAATTTTTCAAAATTTATTTTTAATTATTCGATATCTACTAACAATATGTCACAAACATATAAGATAATTGTTATATTTCATTAAAAATTTGTTCAATTTGTTAGGGGTTTAGATATATCTGTATCTAAAGGATTTCTACCCGTTTACCATGTTTATAATATATGTAAGATAAATGCAAATCGTTTGTCTAAAAAACACATGTTGGACTCAACTTAAATATTACTCAGCAATCATTATGTTAAAGCTTTTTACGATGTTAAACATGAAGAAAAATAATCTATAAATTAATAATGTAATCAACATTTTGTTCAAGTTAGTTAAAGTTGGCTAAATTTAGTTTAAAGTGAGTATGCTGGCTTAATTACATTTAAGATAATTTTTGTTGAATATTGGCTACTGAGTTATTAAGTCAGCACAGTGGAAAAAGAAATAACTCAACTTTCTATTATACCCCATCTTGCGTTGAGTATTTTAAGTTATTTGTTATAATGATGTATGTTTATAACTCTTTTTAATGACATAATATTCCTTAGTTGATTCTTTTTTGCAGATTCCAAAATTGATGTGGTGTTGAAGTGAAAAAAAGATATTCAAGTGGTCTCAAAAAAGAAAATTTGTCAGTACAAAAGTGATTACCTATCAATAGTAAAGTCCAAAGATTCAATGAACATTCTAGTCGCATTTCAGAGAAAGCCACGCTACACTGCCAACATCAGAATGCTTAACCAAGCAATGGAATCCACGTAACAGCTCGTGCCCTATCTCGTCAAGACAGAATCCAGAGAAGATCAATACCTGGCGATAAAATAATTTCAACAGTTTAATCTCACAGATTAACAAATTAATCTTGCACATCAATGACTAGAAATCTCTCTCACAACAAATTCAAATTTGTCTCAAACGAGAAAAATTTTGAAGACTGCACGAGAAGAGATATTGAAGGATTAAAAGAGTTGAAGTACATGTTTACAACAGCTACCTCAGCATTCTCCTATAAGTAGAAGACTGAAGGTAATATTCAAACTTGTTGAATATACCTGGAATTTCTAAGTGCTATAACTCTGTCAAATTTACTCAGCAAACAAAGAAATCCACAAAGTTGAAAACCTACAGCAAATCATCGTTCCGTTCTTTGTTGATTCAAAGTAAATCTTAGAAAAGTTTTATTAGATACGTTGTAAAAGAGAACAACAAGTTATAAGTTATAAGTTTCAATCAGCTCCTGAAAACCGAAACCAAAGTAAAACGCCAAACACCGCTCATCGTCAATATCAACCAGTTTTCTTCCTTTACTTCATCTTATCCATGGTTCAAAAACAATGCGCTACTGAAAAACCGAAGGAAAAATGGTCAATGAAACTCAAATCCTGTGTGCTATTTGATTAAGCTTCCCGCCAAAATTTCTAGTTTCTGTTAACTAAGCGCCCTTTGTAAAAATTTTCAGTCTTGCACTGCAAATTGCAAAGATGAGGATGTTGTTACATCAATTTTGGTTCTTGAATAATCCCAAAAGAAAGAAAGAATTTAAATTTAAAACCTCATTTTTCATGTCATTTGAATTATATAAAAATGTGGAATAAGTTAGCATTGTTTGGTTCGTGGTTTTTTCATGGTATGATATGGTTCTTAGTTCTGTTCACTTGTTTGGTTGTAAAGTTTTTTTTTTCATGGTACGATTCTCAAATAGGTTTTTCATGGTTTTGAAAACCATAAAAATATAACCACGGATTTGGTTGTTTTCTATAGTTCTCTTTTTATTCAAACTAAAATTTATAAAAATCATATCACACCATGTTATACCATATACTATATCGTTGTATATCCAAACATAATTTTTCAAAGAAACATATTGTATTATACCATACTATATCGTACCGTACTTTAATGAATCATGGAGAACCATCATCCAAACAAAGTCATTAAGGAAAACCAATATGGCCATCTTTTATATGAGTATCCATAATTGCATTTTAATAGGTACTTTTGTATGAGATTTACAGGAAATTAAAATGTAAGAAGAAGAACGTGATAACCAGGGGTGGACGCAGAACTAGCAATAAGGGGGATTGAAGTATGAGAAAATATGTCGTCCTTATTTTCTTACTTTCTTCAATGTCTTTCATACAAAATTTTTCATGTGTCCAATTTTGAAACGAAGATGAAAATATGTGAAATGGAAATTTTTTTATAAAAGATGAGAAATTTATTGTTTTTACATGAATAGGGAAGGGAAATAATATGAATTGAAAAAAGTAAGTTATATTAAAATTGAATAAAGAAAATAAAAATATGAATTGCTATGAATCTTTGTTGAAAATGAGAGGAAAGATGAAAGAACAAAAAATATGAATAAAATATAAGAAATACTATCATCAAGTCACATATGTTGTTTGAAATATATCACCTTGTAAGTCCATAAATTTTTGCATATTCGTTCTACCATCTTGTTTGTTAATTACCATTTTTTACAGTTTTTATATTTGTACCCTTTGTTCATATATTTTTCTCGTTACATTATTATAAAACATATTGAAAAATAATGCAATCTGTTTGTTTTTATTTAAATATAAATATTTTATAAAATCAAAATTATATGAACCTATTAAATGTAATTTAATTAGTACACATTTCAAAATAGAAATGAAAGATTTTGAATTTGAAACCCAGCATCTTCACAATTTCATATTTATAAAAAAAACTACATGTACGATGTATTTACCTTTTTTTATAAATAAATAATCGTATAAGTAGTTGTTTATTGGAAAGAATAGTACTTTTATTACTTAAGTTAATGATATACATTAAAATGGATATTAAACAAATCAAAATTAATTTTATGGAAGTGGGATGCACGACTTTTGGTACTATTCAGTAGAATGGAAACTTTGACAATAATTACAAATCATTTTCCTTCTTTATGCCCGCCTTTATTTATGTATTATTGAGAATTAAGTTTGCGCTATCTCAAAAGAAAACAAATATTCCCTAGTTTTTTTTATTTAAATTAAATTTTGTAACACAACACCATTGGTAATTATTAAATTTATAGTGACTTTTTTAAAGCAAGTGTGTTTAATTCAGGGAATCGATTGGGGCATGGTTATGTAGTTCGTGACGATTAAGGTCGAGTCCTCGTCGTAAGATTGTTTTTACTATCTAGAGGAGGAGATGTTTTCCCGGCTGAAGTTATGAGTTATAGGGAGGCTCTCAGTTGGTTTAAGAGAGAAAATTTTGATCGCATAGTGAAATGGATGCCTTAAACGTAGTCTCGGCGCTTAACAATGCCACTTCTATTATAGATCCTATTAGTAACATTATGAATGATTGTAGGAGCCTTTTGTGTTTATTTTCGAACATTAGCATATTTCATGTTTGTAGGTTAGCAAAATCAGACTGCTCATTTGTTGGTTAGGATGATTGATTCTTCGACAAGTAAAGAGACATGTAAAATTTTTTTTGTCCATATTTGATTTAAACTGTTATTGCTTATGATCCTATTTGATTGACTACCTAATTTTGACAATTTGTAAATGTTTAAAAATTTTAAATACACATATTCTATTAGTCTAATGTTAGGTGTGTATGAGTTTACAATTGCTCTTAGGGGTGAATAAATGATTGGGTAACCGAATTACCGAACCGAAATATTAATTTGATTTGATTATTTCAAAAATTCAGTTTGGTTCGGTTTGTAAAATGTCAATATTTCGATTATTTGGTTCGATTAATGTATAAAAAAACCGTAATAACCGAACCGAAATATATATAAACACATAATAAAGTTTCATTTTTATATCATATTTTTATTCATCTTCTAAAAATGCACTCTTATTCATTTATGTATCTCTACTAAGCCATTTAATCCATTATAATACTTACATTGGATTTGCATTTTGTATTTTAAGCGTTAAAATTTGAAATTTGTATAAATTAATTTAAAATTTCGGTTTAGTTCGATTTTTAACCAAACCGAATAATTTATTTCGGTTTGGTTAATTCGGTTTCGATTCTTATTTGGTTTAGTTCAGTTAACAATATTTTCCTTGTTTAGTGTTCGATTAATTTGGTTCGATTCTATTCAATTCGGTTTCGACTAAATGTACACCCTAAATTTGCTCTAGTAAAGCCCGTAAATTCTTAAATCTTACTGTAAATAGCCAAGACAGTTATTGATTTCATTTTAAAATAATGGTAGGAATATTAACAGTATGCTATGTATAAAAAAAGTATTGACTATTGTATAGGGTTACAATTAATTAATCAATGATTAAAAGACACGTTTACTTAGTAATATCCAGCTAGATGTGTTCCAATTCAATGTACCTATCCATAAGAAAGTGTCACGGCCTCTACGTATAAGACACGTGTAAATTTCATGGCCATTAGATCCCTATACTTTAATCTTCCCAACCCTCCATAATTGAAACTCCAATGAATAATAATTAAAGTATTTTGGGCCAAAACCAAAAAAATCCACAAATTTAAGCTAACTTAAAAAAATATTAATTTTATATATTATTCTTAATAAAATTACTTTCGGAATAAATTATTTTGAATTCATAAATTATCAGCTAATTAAAAAAAATACAAATAAATAATATTTAATTTAGTTTCTTACATTTATTTTTTATGATTGTTTATTCTTTTAATTTGTATGTTGTTCTTACATTAAATATAAAGAAAAACTTACTTCAAGAAATTGTAAATTTTAGTATCAACCAATAAATCAAGACATTAATCACATTTCATGTGAAGTTTTCAATATTAATTTAATACAAATTTACTCATATTTTTTAGTTAAAAGCTATTATAATTTAGCTTTTTTAACTATTTGCTTTAAAGACAAGACTTGGAAATTTCACGGTCTTCTTCTATCAACACTAATAAATATAATTTGTACATTATGTAATTAAATTTCTAATAATGATAAAACAAATTGATGATTGAAATTCTTTTCAAATAGGTGTACTTTTAAAGTTTTGTTTAGATTAATATTCCCAGCATTGTTATTCACTCATGTCATTATCATTTCATTTCAAACTAATCATCTGTGATCTTATAACATTATAATGACCACTTTTTTTTATTATATACTTATGTTTTGATCGAGATATCAATTGGATGTAGCTTAATTGGTACACATAGTAAAATAAAGGTGCAAGATGAGAGGTTCTTATTATATATATATATATATATATATATATATATATATATATATATATATATATATATATATATACACACACACACACACGCATATGTATATATACATATGTGTGTGTATATATACGCACACACACATCCATATACATATATACATATACATATGTATATATATATGTATAGTAAAATAAAGGTGCAAGATGAGAGGTCCTCATTATATATATATATATACATATGTATATATACATATGTGTGTGTATATACACACACACACATACATATACATATATACATATACATATGTATATATACCTATATATATATATATGTATATATATATATATATATATACATATATATATATATATATATATATATATATATGTATGTATGCATACACACACATACATTTATGTTTATTTTAACCAATTATTAGTTGAATGCTTGCAATTGTGTAAATTAATTTGAGAATGAGGTCTATGTAAAAACGTTAACTATCTCATAGAACATAGACCAATTTATAAATAATTCTAGATTTGATCATAACAAATGAGACTAAAATCCTGATAATTGAGGTAATTGAGTTGATATCTAAATTATAGTATGGGTTAACAAATGCAAATCAATATCTAAAAGGTATGGGAAAACCTATCCAAAAATACTAGTGGAGAACTAAGATTGTTACTGAAGTCACTAAGAATAGTAACTATACGTCTTAGGATCGATCATGTGATACCTGTTTAAATTTACAAGAGTTAAAGTACGAAATGTAAGAAGTTATATAAACATCATGATAAGATTCTTATTTAGGTTACATAATATATATATATATATATATATTATTTATCTCTAATTTATCATAATTGTAAGAAAGTTTCGCTAATGGGCCAACTATTCTTTATGTTTGATTAAGATTTGAATTTTATGAAATTTACTAATAAAATTGAATTGTTTTTCTTAAACAAAATTTCCAACACGATGATAAATGAAACATGCTTATATGCTTTATCCCAAGCACATTAAGGAAAAAAAACGTGACCATATCTTATCCTTAGTATAAAAACGATTTAGTTTCTAACAAAATTGGTCCACACAACTCAAATCCATCATCATGTGATGAAAAATGAAACGGCGTCGTTTATATTGTGGAAACACCGTGTAAAACCCCCGTTTTTGACTGGTTCCTAACCACGTCACTTTCCCTTCACATTTTTGAACTGTCCTTTCAGTTGTTTAATAGGAAAGACCAGCCAGAGTGAAAGGCTCGACCTTTGCCCCCTTCGAGTCTCGCCTTCTTTAGTTGACCTAACAATTCTCACAACTCAGAATTTTCTACCCAATCGGTTCTAGATCTATCAGATTTCTCAATTTCAAGGTAAGATCTCATTTCCCCCTTTCGGTATTTCGTTTTTTCAGTTTAATCAGTTTGTCTTTCTAGGGTTTCAATCATTTCCCCGCCTGATTCGTGTTTGTGTTTCTGGGTTTGTTTCGGTTCAGATCCCCAAGGCGAAGAAAAGATTTGTTTCTATCTCAAAGGTCGCGACAAGACTGTTCAAGTTCAAGATTTAAGTGATTATGCGTGATTTTCTTCAGATCTGGAATCTGTAGTATCAACCCGGTTTCTTGATTGTTGTGGAAATGTCAATTTTGCAAAAAGGCGACTCAATTCATATCCGAGAGGTGTGGAATGATAATCTCGAGGAGGAATTCGCTCTGATTCGCGAAATCGTCGATGAGTACAACTACGTAGCTATGGACACCGAGTTCCCCGGCGTCGTTCTCCGTCCGGTGGGGAATTTCAAGAACATCAACGACTACAACTATCAAACGCTGAAGGACAACGTCGATATGTTGAAACTGATCCAACTGGGCCTCACTTTCTCCGACGAGGACGGCAATTTGCCGACTTGCGGCACAGACAAGTACTGCATCTGGCAGTTCAACTTCCGCGAATTCAACCTCAGCGAGGACATCTACGCCAGCGATTCGATCGAGCTGCTCCGCGAATGCGGCATCGATTTCACGAAGAACAGCGAGAAGGGCATAGATGTAAATCGCTTCGGCGAGCTTCTAATGTCATCAGGGATCGTTTTAAACGACACCGTTAGTTGGGTCACATTCCACAGCGGATACGATTTCGGGTACTTGCTAAAGCTTTTAACTTGCAGGATGTTGCCCGATTCGCAATCCGGATTCTTTGACTTGATTAACATGTATTTCCCCATGGTTTATGATATCAAGCATTTGATGAAGTTTTGTAATAGCCTTCATGGCGGGTTGAATAAGCTGGCCGAGCTTTTGGAGGTTGAACGAATCGGGGTTTGCCATCAAGCCGGCTCCGATAGTTTGCTCACTTCATGCACTTTTCGGAAGTTGAGGGATAACTTTTTCAGCGGCTCGACGGAGAAGTATGCCGGAGTTCTTTATGGTCTTGGGGTTGAGAATGGACAAAATAATAGTAATTGATAAAGAGGGAGATTGAGGAATATTTGTAGACTACTACTACCTAGTGTGTGACATTTCAATATTGTTCTATTTGTATACTTTGGCAACAAAGGTTGTTGTTTTAGTGATGACTTGTTTAGTTGTTTGTATTTTGCTTCTTTGTGACTGAAAGCCTTGATGGGTTTTGTAGCTTGGAGTCGTTGTACATTAGTGCAGTTAGTGCTTCAATAATAATTATTTTCTTTGCATCTTATTTTTCTTACATCTATGATTTTGTCTTATGTTTATCTCTTTGCATTGGCTTGTTATTGAGTGTAAGTGTTAACTAGAATATAACATACATATATTTATAATACAATTATAAGAAATTATGCTATTTCATTTATATGTTTACAAATATACTTAAATATATATTTTAGATTATCATTGTACAAATTTACATAATTTGAACATGTCATACTCGCATTTTTTATATACCGGTATTTTTAATGAACCGTGCCGGAATCTCTAACAGTACGTGATTTTAACTGTAAAACCGGTGATACGTGACGATATTGATAACATTGGTGACAACAATTGATAACTGGTATTAAGATTTCTAAAATTAAACACATCTTTCACTGGTATTTGACCTTTTAACTTGTTTCATTTTCACTCAGATAGTTTTTTAGATTGTTAATGTCTATGATATAATTTAGCTACAGGAATAGAACATTGGGTTAAGGCCTTCCTCGCCATTCTTCTCCTTGTATACTTCATCAAACTTCTTAAAATGAATATAGTTTTTTTTTGATAGGGAGAGCAATCTGGTTTTCATAAATCTTTGTGATTGTTATAAAGACGGTGTTCAATCACTATTTTCCGGAGTTTCGTTGTATGAATCGTCAATTTAATACCTCGAATATAAAAAGTTTGCGGTATTCCTCTACTCTTCAGAATTTTATGCTGAGTATAATTAATTATATATAGTTAGCCCAACTATTTCCTTATAACATTCTCATTTTATATTTAATTTGTGTGCAGTTAAAATCTTTATGCATATCACAATAGAATAGTGGAAAAATGTATCAAGATCTCCTATGTTTGATAATGTTCGCTGATACCATCTTAAATTTTAAAAAGTTCAAATTAGTTCTATGAACTTGGAACAAGGATATCAAGTTTGCTCTCTTAATGTTGCACATTAACTTTTGAATGAAAAGAGAACAAACTGAAAATTGACATATTTGGAAAGTCAAATCAACTAAAATTTGACACGTGACGTTGAAGGAGTAAATTGTTGCATTGTTGCCAAGTATAGGGTGTGGAGAATCCATAGACAGGGAGAGTGTTGGGCTCGTTAGCTAGAGTGAGCATACAAGTGTAGGGGTGAGCAAAACTCGGTTCGGTTCAAAAACCGAACCGAACCGAACCGAACCAAAAACCAAACGGGGGGAATTTTAGAACCGAAAACCGAACCGAATTGTTTCAGTTCGGTTCGGTCCGAACCGAAATAATTCGGTTCGGTTTTCGGTTCGGTTCGGTTTTAAACTAAAATTATATTTTTTTATTTTAAATTAATTTTTTTTTCCATATATTAATTTTTTTAACATAAAATAACTAAAAATCAATATATATATTTTTAACATATGTAATTTATTGTTGATTTGAAAAAGAAACCTTAATTTTCAAGTATTAAATGAAAATTGAATGTGAAAATAATTATTAAATTAATTTAAAATTAATTAAAATTTATATTTCGGTTCTCGGCTTTTTTTATTTTTTTCCCAAAAACCGAGAACCGAACCGAAAACCAAATTATTTACATACATGGACCAAGAACCGAACCAAATTAATTCGGTTCGGCTCGGTCCGGTCCGGTCAAGTCCGGTTCTCCGGTTCGGTTCGGTTTTATTGGTTCTTTGCTCCCCTATATGTGGTGGTGTATTTTTTTCAAATATATATATGGTCGGTATTGTTAACTACATTATCACTGTTAAATAATTGGTGTGGCACTAGCCAATTTAAATTATTATGTAACTATTTTTGATGTGACAACCATATTATATATATTTTTATAGCAACTTTAATCCAAGTGGAAATTGACAACATTTCTTGTCCATTTTCTTTATTTCATTTATTTTTACGGTTTTTTAAGTACTGATGTAAAAAGGACATTTGTGTTGTGAATTTAAAAAAAAAAAGGACTAACTAATACATAATAATGATTCAATTCCTTAAATAATAAATACTCAAACCATGTTTTCTATAACTTATGAACAATTCAGTCAAATTATTAATATATTCAATTCCTGCATCTGTTAGAGGCTAAAGACTACGTGCCTTACTATCTTTCCCAATAAAAAAAATGCACAATGAATGTATTTTGGAGTGCTATAAGCAACAAATGGTAGCTGTTATATGTACTATTTATATGAACATTGTCTAGGGCATGTATCCATATTGATTGGAATTATTGCAGTGTTCATTCCAAATATACTTAGGAATTTTTGGGGTCTTTTTATCTCAAGTCTCGCCAAGGGGCTAGCCTAGTTAGAATGATTTGCTTTTCAATCGACCATTAGTCATTCTTTTTTATATACAAATCAATTAATTTTTGTCCAAACTAGCTCTTTAAAAATCAAGGTCCGAGTTTATATTTATATCGTTTAAATCATTTAATGATCGAGTTTAGATCATTTTAAGGTCCCAATTCATATTTTAAAGTTAAAAGGATGACAGTGAATTTAGATTAACTAATGTCATTTGTAAAAGTTCAAATTCATAAATTAATAGTTTTCCTCTAGATTTGGTCCTAATCGCTTAATGTCTCTTTGAATTAACAAAAATTCCAAATTTCATCATGAAATTTATCATGGTGGACCAATTGGCCTTCTTATTACTAGAGTGATAACTTTTGATTTGTTTGAAAAAAGATGCTTATGTGATTCGTTTATCCAAACTGAGGTGATTAATATGACATTGTAGACGAATTCAAAGATAGCAAATTGATAATTCATATTATATTAAACGTAAAATCTTTTGTAAATTCAAAATCACATTTGATCATAAAATAATATTTAAATTTTTATAATACTGTTAACCTAAATTAACGTGTTTATTAAATTTTACATTATCCAAAGCCTTCCTTTGATAGCAATAGGTAAGTAACAGAAAAGCAAAGGTCATATTGGTTATTTTAAAAGCCAATAATTAGTTGATAAATTTAGTGAAAGAGATATGTATATAGTTGTCAGATAATTGCAAAAGGAAATTAAATATCATATAGTATGTTTGTTGACTAATTCAAAAAGCCCAATCTTAGCCTATATGCATAGGATGGGCAGTCCACTATTAGTCATGTGATGCATGAAGAGGACATCATTTCAATTTATTGAACAAATCCAAATCAATTTTTTAAAAAGTTCATTGCAAGATTTATAATATATTTTTCAATCATCTACCTTATTATTCATTTTTTAAATACAATTCACTTTAAAACAATAATTTTTTATTATCAAATTAATAAAAAATAACAAAAAAAAGTTAAAAACAATGAAAAACGAAAAGTAATATTAATTTAATTAAATCTGTGAAATGAAGAATGAATCATTCCTAAGAATTAATGGACTTAGTTAACATACATTTGACTCCGATTGTCGCTTAAATGTTGATGATAGCTATTCGTCATTTTTTTTTGTCTCTGAAAAAAAATAATCTTAAATACTTGAAATTATTATTTAATACTGAATTACAAACCTGTTTTTACCATTTTATTTCCGACAGTGGAAGGGACCTCTTTTTCAAAGGTCTAAAAGCAAATGTCCCAATCAAATTTTACTATGTGACCCTAAATTAAAGGAGATTCAGTGAATTTTGATCATACCTTGTACACATGCTGTTGAAATTATTGGTTCTAAAATTTTTATAAGCTGACTATGAACATTGCATACATTAGTTATTAGTTATAGATTATCCACACGAAAATAAAGTTAAACGGTATTCAAATCAACATTATGAGAACCGCTAGGATGATTTGTTCGTGTCGTGCGGCATGGTCGTAAGTGAAATACACATGCTACTTCTTCGCATGTGAAAACACGATGCACAACATGTAGTTCACTTAGCTTGCAAGAATAAGACCTAATCCTATTAGAGCTTGAATTATTTAGATGGTTCGTTTTCTTTTTCTTATCGGTTTCTTTTACTTTATGTTTTGCTTTTCTTTCTTTGTAATAAATAGGGTCGGAATCTTTCGTGCTTAGCTTTATTAAAAATAATCAACGATGATGGAATAGAATTATTTAAAACATGGTACATAAACGAGTTAGAATAAACAGAAATAAATCGATAATACATCCTATTTTTATATTTGCGATATCATATGCTATCAGATCCTCTCTCATCTTCTTAAATTAGCAAGAGATCAACCTGAATCTCTCGTCTTCTTTTAAATTTAGTTGAACTTATTTTCCTGATTATAATTCCGAAATAAAAATGACAAAGTGGTAAATTATCAACAATTGAAAAGCGTTAAATAGAACTCTGAAACCTGTTACAGACTGCAAAAACACTTTCCAACAACACTGCTTCGTAGGAATCAAACGACAACAGACAATTCAGTTGAAGAAATATTTAGCTAAAAAATTAGCATTTAGTATGACCCCAAGCCCCGTTGAACTACATAGACAAATATAAAATTAAACCAATAAATAGAATTGTTTCTGAAACTGTAAACATGATTCCCATCATGTACGATATGGATGAAATGGAACAAGCAAACTGTTGGTCTCAGTTTGTTAGAATTCTTTCTCCTTAAGAAATGTCTCGAGTTTGAGCATCGTGTACGATAAATACACTTGTTTCATGTGTTAGTATCCCAAGTTACATTTTTATGCAAAGAAAATTTCATTATTCCTTTCTTTCAGTTAAAAATGTTTCATAATAATGAAAGCCTATATTATAGTGGATTGAACTCAAAGATATTTAAAGAAACTAGTCCAATTAAGATTGGATCTATTCACACACAGCCCCCACTTTTGCCTCATTCAAGAAATGCTGTTATGCTGTTATGGTTGACATTTTCCCACATCTCTTTCTTTATATATGTATATTTATATAAATTAAAAATGGAAAAAGCTAGAAAGAAAATTAGAAGACAGACAGCATGAGTCTACAGCATAATGCATCTCACATGGCTACCATTTGATTCAAACCACCCCTTATATGAAAGATAAAATGAAGGTGTATATATATATAAATACTCTGGTCTACAAATAAGAAACCAATTCAAACCCTTTGTAGGCCTAATTTCTTTTTATTTATATCAACAAACTTAGTGCTTCTTCAGTTTATGCTACCCTATGTAACAACTTGCAATAATATAATCCTTCACTTGATACATACATACATATATAATGAACATGTGGGTCTTAGTCGGACTTAGAGCGGAGCAAAGGGGCCGAGGGTGGCAATTGCCCACTCTAACCGCCAAAAGTCTAATGCAATGTAAATAGAATATTTCCGAGTAATTTTCTCATATTCCTGATGATCAAGTTTACTTAACTTAATCATCAAATGTTTTTAGCTATTATTGATATGTCTATTGTGTTGAAAATTTAGCAATAGAAATGAATGAAATTAAAGTGTGATGCATAAGTAGTTTGGGGTAATAATGGTAAGAGAAAATTGATTTTTTTTATTACACAAATGAAACTCTACATTGCCTACTCAAGTCAACACGATGAAGACCCACTGAGTTAATCACAAATACATGGTATAGGGACAAGGTGCTATACGTTATGCCTACAAAGATTAGAGTTTTAATTGTGTCTATGATTAGTTCAACTTCAACCTACCTACCTAGCTACAATGTAGTTCAATTTTGTGTAATATGACATGTTCCCTTGATGAATGACCAATAAGACATTTTTGTGTATATTTTATCCATATATTTGTAGCATCCTTTAGGGTTTATTGGCTAACCCATTACTCTCTACACCCATAAAGGATGACATTTGGGCCCTTTTATATTGTTAATTAGAATATGTAGAAATGGCTACTAAACCAAAACCATTCACATACATATTTTAATAGTATATTTTAATTTTCATGTTATGGTGATAATTATATTGTATTTTATATTTTCTTGGACAATGTTTCTTCTTCAAAGACAATGATAGGTGTTATTCTATTGATATTCTTTTCGTTACTTGAATTACATATGAATTTTTGGGTTATATAATAAATTAGTTATATGATAAGATGAGTGATGGGTGTTTAATGTTAATTAATGTTTCATTTTACATATATAATCTTGTGAAAATATATTCAATATCAATCGCAACTACTTAACCACTCAGTATTATGTTAGCATTCATATATAACCCTTAAAAAGTAGACATCGGAGTTAGTATTGTTTCATCAACATAATGAGCATTTTACTCTTGTAGCTAAACAATGTCAAATTAAAATTTTTAAATACTATATCCTCTCACGTTCAAATATTGAACGGTGTCCATAGTATCATGTTCAAGTCTTTTGCAAAGAAAATTAACTCGTTGGAAGAACTGTGCGTCCTTTAATGGGAATCCAGATTTAACCTGATGGTTTAGACTTTAGAGTTTAGACATAAAAAAAAATAGATTATTACATCTTTTTGTATATTGTTCCTTTTCCTTCAAACTAGGGGCTTCTGGACTTGTTTATTTGTTAAAGCCTTAATAGATACCTCTTATTATATTGAAATCTATATCATGAATACTGGGCTTGGGCCTCTCTTGCTAGCGGGCTTTATTTTGGGCTGGAATGGATAATTTATTTCAAATTAATGTCTAATTGGCATAACCATGCTCTACCATTTATTTTATTAGTTTACTTAATTTTGGAGGGGTTGGAATTTAAACTCGATTTTCAAGAGTTTTATCAACTTTCCTCTCAACTCAGCTTCTATTAAATTGGTGAAGTTGCTTTGTGATTATAATTTTTGGTGAAGAGAATTGAAGATTTCTCAATTATAGTTGATTGTAGATTTTTATGATACACTGCAAATACAAGGCGTAAAAATATTAAAATATACTTAGAACTTATATCACGATAAAATTTTGAGATAGCTTGAGACTAAAAAAAATATCTCTATAAAATGGAGAAGAAATCTAAAAGCTCTCCTAAACAGATCGTGACAAGTAAAATTTGTTCAAATGTTCTCAAGTTGATTTTCAATTTCAAAAAGAAAATTCATCCCGCTCGAAAAGAATTTCTATACATGTATAAATAGTTCTCCGTAAATAAGAAAAATGTAAAAATTTATAACCTCCATCAAATACAAAATTACATTCCTATAATTTACAAAACTAATATATGTCTCTTCATATTTTATCCTTTTTGTCATTACTACCTTCCTATGTTTTACATTTAAATTTTTATTATATAGTTGGGTTCCTTATAAGTTATTATGTCATTATTTTATTAAAATTTACCAAAATATTCATTTATAGCAAAACTTTTTAATTTGTCCATTCCATACTCATTTTTTCCAATGAAACCATAAAACAAAATTGTAATAATGTGTACAAAAGTAAGTAAAATGGACAATTAATGTAAAAATGCAGTAAAAAAAGTAAATAATTATAACATCTCTGATGTTTGTATTAATACAGTACTACCTCCTTGAGTTTCGTCAAAATTTATCAAAACAATTTATGTCTCCCTATATTTTGTTCCCATATAACCCTAACCTCCTTCTATTGACTTTTATAATTTTTTCATCCAAATAATTTTTGTTTGTCACAATTACTCTTGCATTTTTGTTTGTAATTATACTTTCTTTTAACTATATATATGTTTTAATAAACTATCAATTCTTATTCGATATAATACCAAAATTAACTAGTTGAAATTACAATTTATGTGTGTTGCCATTAGATTGATTTGGTAATCTAACAAAATTCACGTTCACGTCGATTGAAATAACATGTATCTTTGCATAATCTTAATAAAAGATATGATCCCAATTGTAGCAAAAGCAACGATCACAAAAGGATAAGTAATCAATAAAAAAAATCGATTATACTATGATGAAACTGAATGCTGCAATGTGATAAATTGTCTCAATGTTATTCCCATAATTTATTCCAGAAGGAATTGAAAATGATAAGCTACAAAAAGTGAGACAAATTTGTCATCGAATTAGGCTCAAATCTCACTCGAGCTATATGAAAGAGGGAAGGCAAAGAAAAATAAAGATTTTATATGAAATATGTTGTGAAATTGGTTGGTGGATAAACAAAAATATATATGAAATATGTTGTGAAATTGGTTGGTGGATATTCGTGAAATGCATCAACACCTTTGAAGTTGGTTCAAAAAATCCGATGCTACCCTCAACTTTCAAAAGGATCAGTTACCCCC
>CATIWQ010750452.1:0-22775 GCA_949673415.1 Euphorbia schlechtendalii | reverse complement strand
ATATGATTGTTAATCTTGATTTTTAAAATTTTTTTTAGGTGCATATATGTGCATTCTACTGCTACTATACATTTAACGAGTACATTTAACCAAGAAACAAATCTATCACTATAAACATTATACAAACATAACCATACAACAGTAGCCAAACTCATACATATTTTCAAAATGAACTAAACACATTATACAATTACAACCATACAATAGTGTCTAAACCCATACATATCAACATATATAAACTATACACATTATGCAATTACAACCATACAGTAACAAAATCCATGCATATCAAAATGAACTATACATATTATGCAATTACAACCATACAACAATAGCAAAATTCATACACATTAAAATGAACTATACACATTATGAATTTAAAACCATACAACAGTAGCCTTTAGTCTGTATTACCATGGAAAAGAAAATCCGACAACAATGAAGCTAGCGATAAAGATTGAGAGAATTGGTTGTTAATCCTGAATTAAACCGATGTTGCACATTGAACTGATATTATTTTTTAGAATTTTCGAATATGGTTGTTAATCTTGATTTTTAAGATTTTGGTTAGGTGCATATATGTGCATTCTTCTACTGCTGCACATTTAACGAGTACATTTAACCAAGAAAAAAATCTATCACTATAAACATTATACAAACATAACCATACAAAAGTAGCCATACTCATACACGTTTGCAAAATGAACTAAACACATTATACAATTATAACCATACAACAGTGTCCAAATCCATACATATCAACATATATAAACTATACACACTATGCAATTACAACAATATAATAACAAAACCATACATATCAAAATGAACTATACACATTATGCAATTACAACCATACAACAGTAGCAAAAACCATACACATCAAAATGAACTATACACATTATGCATTTAAAATCATACAACAGTAGCAAAACCCATACACATTATTTATTTTCTCCATTGTTTTGTTGGTAAGCAGTTTTATATATAAATCATGAACATCTCCCCCTTCGATAATGTCTTCATTGTGCTCCAAAACATTATCAATTCCCACGTGTACATTGGTACGACATGGTTCATCAACTACTGCAAAAAAGTAACAAATTAGAAATGTATTATAATGTTTGGACATATTTGAATCACTACCTATACATAAAAGTGAGAAACCATACACATCTTATGCGCAAAAACCATTCACATTTTGATTTATGAAATAACCAATATACTACTACATAAATGTGTATAAACTATACATCGTACACAAGCATGAACAATTACAAATGTGTTATAATGTTTGTACACAATCGAATTACTAACTATACATACATGTGATAAACCATACACATTCAAACAAAACAGGACCATACAACAGAATGCATAAAACTATACAATTATTTTCGTAATTTAAAGGTAAAATAGAAACACCTTTGTTTGAAAAAATATGTACTAGCAAGTTGCACATGTTCGTTCATCATTAAAGTTGTAAAAAATGGATACTGCAGTGGATCATCAGCACGAAATCATGACCGTAAATAAAATCGTAATGGCATATCATCTATAATTTTCATTGGATTTGATCTAGAACGAAGCTGAAATTGAATCGATAAATTAACTCTCAATAGATCTAACATCAAACTTTCAAATATAATAGACTGAAATTCTTTGAATCTCGGGGTTTTTTTGGCTAACAATGCCGTAATCACTCTAATCAACGAAATCCTTCTCGAGATACATAAGAATATCAATTTCTTCCATTAGAGATTAATGATAAAATCGAAAGGAAGAAACAGAGAACAAGAAGAAGTAGAAAATAGGGATTTAAAGATGGGAAGAATAATCTTTACTGATGAACGTGAAAATTTTTTTAAAAAAAGAACCAAAGAGAATCAAGATGGGAAGAACAATCTTTGTTGATGAACATGAAAAGAATAAAAAAATAGAGAACAAAGGAGAAAAAAACTAACGTGAATTCAAGATGGGATGAATAAATCTTTGTAGATAAGGGAGAATCTTACAAATTAAAAAACTACCATAATAAACGTTAATTAAAAAGGAAGAAACAGTTTTAATTAAAACTCTTCAATAAGTAATTCTAATTTAATAAAAGGGTATTTTATTAAAAGAATATTAAAAAGGGGTAAATAATTTAAAAGGTTTCAAAAGGGGTATTTCATTAAAGTGAAACCTCATATGGGGTAAAAACCACGATTTCCCTAAAAAAATCTCACCCGCCATTCCACCCGAATGTGAACTCGAACATATGAACGCTAAGATCACAACTTCATCTCTCAACCAACTAGGCTAAGACTTTGTCACAAAAATATGTTTTTTCTTTCAATTAACAAGATTTGATCTCATGACCTCATATATCAAAATAATCAAGTCATATTGAATGACTAATTGACATTTGTAATTTATATTACACCTAGTCTCCCTTTTTATCAGTCCATAAATGATTTTCATCGAAAGAAATAAAATTTATATTAACTAAATTGCTAATTTATTCCTTAAAATTTATAATAAAAGATTTTATAATTAATAATCAACTTATACTATCCTCGATGGGGTTAATTTTATCTATGGTACATCAACTATACCTCTAGTCTCAGTTTGATACATGAACTTTATTTTTGTTCATTATCATACGTGAACTTGTATATTACTTGCTATAATAGATATTTAACCTATTACTTCAGGTAAACTAGTCGAGATCATCAAGTTTCACTCATTATAGTGGTTAACGTGGAGCTAGTCTTATTATTATACCATTATATCCCTAATTTACCCTCCCACACACTTGTTAATTATCAACTATATTTAATATCAATTTTATTCCAATATCCACCATTTTTCTTCATCTTCCAAACTTTTAGCACCATCCAAGTCTGAATCATTATTTTCATCTTCTTCATGTATTTCTCATCCTCAATCTAATTTTTAATTGTTAGGAATGAATATCACACATCGCTCTTGGAGGATCCACTGAGCTTGTATATAAGTAGGGCCCTGAAGGCACTTAAATGACGCATTTTAAAGTTGTGAGGTTGGCCGTAAACGGCCCCGAAGAGGACAATATCATTTAAGCTGTTTATAACATGTTATCAGAACAATCGCCATGAGGGGGTGTGTTAGGAATAAATATCTCACATCGCTTTCAGAGGATCCACTGAGCTTGTATATAAGCAGGGATCTAAAGGTCTTAACTTGAATAATGCGTTTTAAAGCTGTGAGGTTGGCCATAAACGGCACCAAAGCGGACAATTATCATTCAACCTGTTTATAATATTAATCTCTATTATACCTTTTTCACTCTTTTATCTATGGTCCTTCTATGTAACTGTATTAAAATTTAGGGTTTCTACTTTTTTGACTTTTTTCTTGAATTTTTTGTTCCATTACTTCTTAAATTGAAATAAATGATATTGTTTTGAGATAATTAACATTCAAATCAAAGATTATTCTAGACCTGTTCTCGGGCGGGCTGGGCCGGGTTTGACAGGCTTTTTACTAAAAACATTAATCCAACCCCATACTTTAGAACTTTGGGTTCGGGCCGGCTTACGAGGTCATTTCCAAGCCCAACCCAAGCCCATGAATATTTTTTTCTTATAAATTTTTTATTAAACTAAATAAAAAATATAAAATAAGCCAAATTTTTTTTAATTTTAAACATAATTGCATAGCTTATTCAAAATCTTTAATATTTCATAACTTTTATTGTAATTAAGTATACAAATTACATAGTATAAAATATAGAATCTTAAAAATAATTATAAATTTAATATATAAATATATAATATATAAATAAAATTGTTCACCAGGCCAGGCTTGAGAATTTATATAAAAACCAAGCACGGCCGATAAAACATTAGACTTGGACTAGTTCGGGTTTGGGCCGGGCTTTTTTGAAAAAATGAGTGTCCAAACTCGTCTCGTTGAAGCGGGCTCAAACCGGACCCACCAATAGGTCTGGCCCACCAACAGGTTTAGATTATTCCATATAGAGGTATCAAAATTGGAATTAGAGCATAATTGTACTAAAAACAATCTGAATGTGTTCAAATATTTTGTTGATAACACGAAACGAAAAACATAAAAAATTCGTAAGGTCATATAATAAAGAGATGGAGAGAAAAATAGGAATGTATAGTGTCAAGGAGTACCGAGCATTTGGGAGGGTGAATTATGAAATGAATCTGAAATGTAACTGTGGGAAAATGGCTAATATTGAAAATAAAAATGATATAAGATAATTAACGCGTGGAAGTGAAATTAGGAGTATAATGGTACTATAATTGGACTAGGCCCACATTAGCTTTCATAGTGTGTAAAACCTTATGACGTGGACTAGTTAACTTGAAGTATCAGGTAATACGATTATAATAGTAGATAATATACAAGTTCATGTGTGATAATGAACAAAAACAATGTTTATGTATCAAATTGAGACTAGAGGTATAGTTGATGTACTATAGATAAAATTAACCCGTCATCGATGTGTAATATCTTTTATAATTAATTCAATAGTAAATTAAAAAATGGTTAAATTAATTAGACACAGAAAAAGAAATAGCTAGACTAATTAAAAAAGACAAAAGGGAGAAATGAAAAGTCATTTTCTTTCTTAATTCCCAATCTAGAGCCAGTTTGGCTGTGCTTTCCCCAACTGCTTTTCTGAAAAGTTTCATTTTCAAGCTTTTCTTATAAGCATCGAAGTTGATTTTGGAAAAAACAAGTCGGATATTTCCTAATTAAATATTATGAAGGATCATATTTTATTGTTCAAAGCCAAAATATGTACTTGTGTAAAAATATTTATCAGAGCAACTTATTAAGACATCATATTGAAAAGCAATGCCAAACATGCTCTTATACTTTAATGAAATACTTAATTCCTCTCCTAACTAATGCATGGTTAAATTAGAGAGAAAAATGAGAAAATAATACATTGATAATCTACAATGAA
This sequence comes from Euphorbia schlechtendalii, assembly GCA_949673415.1. NCBI lineage: Eukaryota > Viridiplantae > Streptophyta > Magnoliopsida > Malpighiales > Euphorbiaceae > Euphorbia > Euphorbia schlechtendalii. The sequence goes on along the minus strand of CATIWQ010750452.1, from coordinate 17,809 downwards.
TTTTTTTTAAATGTTGGTCCCGTAGGCTTGTAACACAACTAATCATAGGGGGGTGAATGACTTAAACATGGTTTCTAATTAATTTTAAGCTCATGTTTCTAACTTTACACTAAGCATGCTAAGTTAATTAGATGATGATATGAGACTCAAGGATAATGCTACACAAACTTCACAAATTGAGCTAAGTCTCAGTTTAGGAGACTGTACTGAGTAAGAATACTCATCAAGGTTGACTAATACAAATACTTAGAAAGTAAAACACAAATATAGAATGAAATGTGTGCTGAATGAAAATACTTGTTGAGTAAAATAAAAATTAGAGTTAAGAGAGATCAAACAAAGAGATTCATCCTGGTTCAGCTTCCTACCAACATTTAGTTCAGGTACCTTTCTCGAGCATTAATCCACTATCTTCACTCCTGTAATAAGGTGGAGAAGCCCTTACAATGGGCATCACAATGAAAACATTCCAAATTATAACACTCAAGAAAGATTGCGTACCCTCCACAATCTTACTATCACTCAGAGATTTTATATAAAGATCTCAGAGAAAGTCAACTTATAATTGTGTTGGTTATCCTTACAAATCAAATCAGATTTTTCTATTATAGAGATCTAGATTTAGCTATGCTTGGAATTGAGAGATTTGTGAGCGTGAGCAGATGACACGGAGTTCGATGGGCCAAGAGCGTGTGAATGAGAGGCGTGATCTACCAGGGTGTTTTTGTGGAAAATAAAATGTACAAGGTCAGGGACCCGGAAAGGTTTGAAAGAGAAAGCGGGAAGCATTTTTAGATTGGTCAAACCTGAAACCGTTGTCTCGCACTGAAGAGTTGTCACCTGGATTAGCTCTTCTAGGAATAGAGTCCTGTGAGGCTTAAAGTCCAGGGGACAGTCCACTAAGACACAAACATTTGGGTTCGGGATAAGTTTCTTACTTCTTATTGGATCACATTATATTGCATCTACAGAAAACTGTATTTCTTAATTTTGCATATCGCACTTATGTCGTTTTCGAGTTATAATGCATGATTCATACATATTTCGAAAGTGATAAATCCGTACATAAAGCGATAAATAAATGCGGAAAAGTAAAGATTAAAATTACAAAACCTTGGGGGATGCAACCGCCCGCCTAATCTATTAATTACATTTCCGTAAAAATATTCGCAATACCCGAAGGAAAATAAAGTCTTGGCATACATCTAACCTGCATCCACAAAGGTTAGCACAGGGTATATAGCACAACATGAATATTCACATGTATGCTTGATTTAATTTTGATGAGGCCTGTGTGATCTAATTTAAATATCGTCAATTGAAAATTTCTTATTTTGGAAGAAAGCAATTCTTTTGATTTACACGTATGTTGCTATCAAGATTCAAAGTTGCTTGTTGAACTGAATCCAAATCTGAACCCGAGTCTTCACTTGAGTCATTTTATGGAACCCTCTCCAGATTAGCCATGATCAGAGAGATGCGGACCAAGTAGTGTGCAGGCCTTTTCCAAGCTAAGATACACAAGCAGAAAATCAAACCATGCATCTGAGATTCGTGACATGATTCTTGATGCGAAAAATGCGTGAGATGCTTAATGTTTTGGTTGCATTCACAAGGGGTTAGCATGCCATGATGTGAGATAAATAATGTGTTTGCTAATCCATTTGAAACTGGTTAGTCGTTAGATAAAATTAAAATAGCTGAAAATGAAAATCCAACCCCTGTGGATGGATTTGAGGTCTATATGACATCCGCTTGACATCGTAACATGAATGGTGTATATGAGGTGACCAAATTATCGTGTGATGATAGGTTAATAATTTGAGATTTCGTACTATGACTAGGTCTCATGGAATGAGGAGGTTAAAATTATTTCGGGTAAGTAGTGCCACATAACATGATGAAATCGAATAAAATTTAAATGAAAATAACCACCGTATGTTGCTAGTGAATGATTTGGTTATTTTGCCCAATTAGAGAGAGTTTCGGATGCCAGTGTGGTCATCACTTTTGAGGGTATGCGATGATGCATGAATCATTGCCCTGTGTGGGTGAATAGTTTAGGTATTAAGTGTATACTATTGAAGATTTGGTAAGGTAGGACTTCTGAAATAAGTTTGCCCCATGTGGGCTTAGGTTCAGATGTCAACAGGGACATCATGTGATGTGGGAAAAAAACTGGTTTGGGTAGGTTTTTTCCCCGTTTTAGCTATATGACATGTGTGATTTCCTTCTATGGGCTATGAGTTGGATGTCCAGTGGACATCTCATAGGTAATTTGTTGGATATATTATTGCCCCTTGTGGGCATCTCATAGGTAATGTGTTGAATGTGTTATTGCCCCTTGTGGGCTAAGTGTCGGGTGTCAAGTGAACATCACGTAGTAAAAGAAAGGTATGTTCGCCTTGTACGGGCTAAGAGTCGGATGTTAAGTGGACATCTCACTAGAAAGGGGTAAGTGATGTTTCATAATTCTAAGTGGTTTCATGTTGTCCTAGGGTGACACGATCTCACGTGTCAACTAATCCTAAGCATGTGTGATGCCATTTTGGTATCATGATGATGAGAAGATGTTATGTTACATCATATTAACATTATGAGTGTGTGTGTGTTTAAGTGTCTACATTAAGATTCATGGTTAGCATGACATTTATACAATGCTAAATTGAAATGGTTTATTTACATGAGGTTTGTAAATGGGTTGCTGATGTAGAAGGTTCTTGTTGCACTAAAATACACTCCAAGCCTCTCTCCAAATGGGTTTTAACGATTGAGGTACATGCGATATGGTAACAAGTGCTCCACCTGCTTAAGTACTATCTTTTCTCAAGGAGGCAGATTAGTACTAGAGAAAGCTTTACGGTAATAGGGTACCTTAGACTTACGGGCTAATCCCCTCTATTGCAATGTGAAATTATGAATATGTCATAATTAAAAAAATATAGAATAATGTGATCAATAATTTTTGGCACTTATCCAAAGTCTAAAACCTTTGAAAAAAAAGTTTAAGAAATATCCCCAGCGAAGTCGCCATTGTGAGAGGAGGACACAGAGTTCGATGGGCTGAGAGCGGGCGAATGAGAGGGGCGGTCCACCGGGGTGTTTTTGTGGAAAATAAAAAGTACCGAGTCGGGGACCCAGAAAGGTTTGAAAGAGAAAGTGGGAAACATTTTTATATTGGTCAAACCCGAATCCGTCGTCTCTTAGTGTAGAGTCGCCACTGGATTAGCTCTTCCAGGAATTGGAGTCTCGTGAGGCTCAATGTCCGGGGGACGACACACTAAGACACAGAGATTCGGGTTCGGGATAAGTTGCTTACTTCTTATTAGATCACATTATATTACATCTATAGAAAACCGTATTTCTTAATTGTGCATATTTGCACTTATATCATTTTCGAGTTATAATGCATGATTCATACATATTTGGAAAGCGATAAATCCATACATAAAGCCATAAATAAATGCGAAAAAGTAAAGATTAAAATTACAAAATCTGGGGGGATTAAACCGCCCGCCCAATCTATTAATTATATTTCCGTAAAAACATTCGCAATACCCGAAGGAAAATAATTCCTAGGCATACATCTAACCTGCATCCACAAAGGTTAGCACATGGTATATAACACAACATGAATACTTACACGTATGCTCGATTTAATTTTAATAAGGCCCGTGTGGCCTAATTTAAATATCGTCGATTGAAAATTTCTTATTTTGGACGAAAGCAATTCATTTTATTTACACATATAACACTCGCTTTTATTTAACAAAAATGACCGCATGACAAAAATATGAGGTTTGTTATCCGGGAATAATTTTTATTCCCTTCATGGGGTAATCTATCATGTATTTTGTAGGTCAAAAGAAACAAAAAAAGAAGAAGAAATATTAGATTGGTATTTGCATAATAAAATAAAATCAAAGTTATTCCTAGGTCGTCATTTAGAATAAATTGAAACATCAAAAGAAACAAGAGATAGAGCAACTCTAGGAACTTAGAGGCTTACCCTTTCGGTGTGAATCCACTTCGCATATCCATTTGATCCCCGGGAGCATTCCTCATTCATTTTTTTTGTTGTGGTTTGGTGTGGAAAACAAGTGTTTATTTATCCTGAAAATAATCAGACTCGGACTCTAAATTTGTTTTAGGTCCGAGAACATCTAGGGATTTTTGAAGAAAAGAGGATGGAAAGAAATTTGTTTGAAAATCGTAAGATTTGAAATCCAAATATGCTTTGGATCCGAATATATTCAAAGGATTTAAAAGAAAATATTTTTGTAAAATTTCCCGGGTCGTTCTCTCAAGAAAATCAATTTTTCTAAAAATTTCAGGCCCCTGAACACTAAGAACTTTCTCGATATTTATATGGAATTCTTTCAAAAAAAAAATTGAACTTTTTCAAATAAATCCAGCGAGGGGGCCCCTCACCGAAACTCTAGCGAGATTGCCTCGCTAGAGTTCTGGCGAGGCCAGTTGCGCTCCTCCCACCCCGATTTTATATATTTTTTTATTTTTTCTATTTTTAATCTTTTTTTAAAAGTATTTTCAATAAATTAATTTTTAATAAAATCTAATTTTTAAAGTCTTAAAAAAATAATTTAAGTCCTTAAAATAAATTGGCGACGATGAGCATTCCCATTTGAAGATCTTTGGATAGTCGAACACCGTGTGATTCAAGGATAAAATATCGAAAAGCCATCATCATCGAATGCACGAGCTAGTTCAAAATCCCATGCTCACAGCAAGGTTTTGTTATTGCTTTGCTTGAGAGGAATTTTGATTTGCTTTGGAGCTATTAGAGAGCTTTAGAACTTAGAAAATTCCAAAAGTATTCACCAAACTTAAACTGCTATCTTGAAGTCCCTTTTATAGGTAGAGAGTTGAATTAGCCGTTGTAAACTCATTTCTTCTCATTTAATATCCAAGTTATCTTCTCACTAGGTCTTCAAAATTCTTCCAATTGAGAAAACTTTGAATCTACTGTGAGAGGGATTTGTATAAATTGTTGTGCGAGATAAAACTATTGAATCAACAAGATTATACAATTGATTAAACTATAGTTAGTCTTCAGTCTTCACTCTGTTCTTTATCGAGTAGACCTTTAGCTCGATTTGTGACTTAGCTTTCTTTTATTAGCTTGATAAAAAGGGTGTGTGTGTAAGTTGGCACAACTAATTCTACAAAGCGGTGAGACAGTTTGAGTTTCTTTGGACTATGGCGTTGACATTTTGACAATAGTATTGTTGACTTTCGGACCACATATGATGTCATTCCTTTTTATTTTGAATGCCATATCATCTTTGTAATAGTACTTCATATACTTAGGCTTTAGAGATAGCAAATTACTTAGGATAGTGAAATTAATTAGGTATTAAGTAGACTCTTAATTAAGTAAGTTAGCTTGAGGTTGCTTTGAAAAAAACCTCAACTAGACCTATGCTTAGTTAAGTTATGACTTACAGTAGCAAAATCTATGTAGTTTTGTTACATTGTTTATGCGATATAACTTAGCGCAAGCTGAGTAACTTTACTTAGTTTTTCTCAGCATAAGCAGAGTAATTGTTGCGGTGCTGACCTACTATTACACCTGTTTGTTTAACCATTTCTATGAAGACATAATATCCTTTATGATGCTTTTCAGGTATGGGAAATGAAAATAAAAGGGATATTTATGTGGTCCTCACTACCAAAAGGTGTAATTACGAAATGTTGGGATATCCTCGCTAGAAGCCAAATAAAAAAGATATCTTTTGACATTTGTCATTCTCCTTCAAAGCCGCATCATCTACAATGTCAGCAAAAGCATCCAATCTCAGTTAGTCACGTTACATCTTGTGCGCCTCTCTAAATTGTATTACTTGAAGGAAATGAGTCATTGAAGGGAAATAGAATAATGGATAAATCTCACACCTCAATGTTCGAAATTGTGGTCTCTAAATGTCTACAAATCTGTTTCAAGAAAATAGATTTCAAAACTGTGAAAAAAGAGATTTTGAGGATAAAGTAAAGATGAGAAGCTTACAATGGTTACTTCTAGATTTCTACAACTATAAATAAAGCCTGGAGTAGATGTTTATAACTTGGTGAATTACATTGAATTTCTAAAGAGCTGAACCTCTGCTAAAGTAATCACACCATTCGAAATTCAGAGCAATCCCAAGCAAAAAACCATTTCCAATATGTTTGTGGAGAGAAATTAATTAAGCTTAGAATCTTGCTAAGCTTATCATTTGTAAAGGAACAAATGATTTATAAGTTGAGTTCCTCTATGTGAAAACTTTTATTCAATTTTGTGTGAGTCAATCTGAGAAGGGTACTCAAATTGAGTTGAGAGGTAGTTAGGGTGAAATGTACTTGCTATAAAATCACCTACCTGATGTCAAAGGGTTCTCCACCTAGTTAAAGGAAGGAATCACAAAAAAATTAAACTCGAAAAAGGTATCTGGGGACTAAACGTAGGGTAGGGGCTGAACCAGGATAAATCAAGGTGTTTTCATTCCTCAACTCTGTCTTTTATCTTTGATAGTATTTGCACTCATATGTCACATTTCTCTTTATTTTATTCACTTGAAAACTAACCTGTGCTGAGAAAGATTTTACTCAGCACAGTTTGCAAACAAAATAAGGTCAACTCAAGCTGAGTGGTTTTTATTTTAGCCTAAACTGCACTCAATATGTTTAACTTAGCACACATTTAAATAACTTGGCAAAAGATTTTTCAATTCTAAAAAGATCAAGTTAAATCGATTTACACCCCCCTCTGCATGATTATTTAAGCATAAGAGGACCAACAAGTGGTATCAGAGTAGTATCTTAACTTAAGAATTCACAACTCTTGAGTATAAAGATCTGATAGCTTATAACAATCCCTCCTACACATCCAATCATGGTCATATGAGACTCCTTAAAGAAGGAATGTCTTTTACAGGGCCTCCATTATTTGATAACCAACATTACTCATTTTGGAAAATAGAATGAAAAATTTTATCCAATCGCAAAACATGTAAGTGTGGCTAGTAATTGAATTAGGACCCCCAAATTCCTACTATTATGAGGAATGGAGAATGTGTTCCTATCGACCCAAAAGATTATGATGATGCTGACCTAAACCTTCTCAAAGTGAATGCAACAGCCACAAATTACTTACATTGTGCATTAGACTTATTTGAGTTTAACAAGGTTTTTGGGTGCGAGACTGCACAAGAGTTATGGAGGAATTTGGAAGTCACCTATGAGGAGACTGGCAAAGTAAAGAGACCAAGATCAACTTGATGATTCGAGAGTATAAGCTGTTCTAGATGAGCGCTAATGAGGGTATTCAATCCATGATACTAGGTTCATTATTATCATTAATGAACTTTAGAGATTAGGAAAGAACTTCACCGAGGAGAAGATGGTAAAGAAGATTCTAAGAAGTATCACCAAGGAGTGGGGTACCAAGAAAGGTGTAATCGAGGAAGCTCATGATTTGAAAACCTATAGCTATGATGAGCTTATAAGTACCTTGCTGACTCAGGAAATGTCATTGAGGAAATATGATGATGATTTAAAGAAAAGCAAGGGGAAGGATTAGGAGAGAAGATAAATTGTTATCAAAGCTGATTCATCCAAAGAAACCACTAAAGAAGATTCAGATGAACAAATGGCGCTGCTGACAATAAAATTCAAGTGCTTTATGAAGAAAGATGAGAGATCCAACAAGAAGAAGTTTCTTAGTAAAAAGAAGCCAAGTCAGCATTGAAGAGAAGGTGAGGAAGAACAAAAGAAAGAATACAACAAAGACATCAAGTTCTTTGGTTGTGGAGAGAAAGGTCATATTCAATCATCTTGTCTTAAATCCAAAAAGAACAGATTCAAGAAGAAGTTTGGGCAGCAAAATGAGGCACTTGCTACCACATGGAGTAACTCTGAAGAATCTTCATCGATCGATGAAGAAGCTAATAATTCCGCCAACATTTTCTTGATGGTGATTGATAAACATAGAGGTAAAAGATCAATATACGCCTCAAATGGCAACAATTACGCTACTGACTCAAATGTTGAGAGAAACAAATGGAAAAACCTCCAAACCGAGGTACATTTTGAAATCCCTTTTTCAATAGAAGAATTCTCCCGTACAAAGCTAACTAATCGATCAAGGAAGAACATCAAAGTTCTAGTGAGGAGATGTGACAATATGGAAGACACTATTGTTTCCTTATCCCTTGATATATGCTTTCTTAAAGATAAAGCTGAGTATGATGAAGGGCATTACAACAAGCTCACCAAGAGATTAGATGAGTTGACTGTTGATATAACAGCTTTAAAGAAAGAAAGGGATCCTCCTCTAACCAATAACTCAACTCTGAGTAACCAAACTCGCAACTTTAAAAAGGAGAAGAAATCTTCTCCAAAAAGGAAAGAGAGCTAGCCCGAACCAAAATTGGCAAGTGGGAAGGCTAGACATGTTATTGTGTTATGTAAGTATAAAAATAGTTATCATAACAAGTATGGATGGAGTAATTAAAGCACCACCAACAAAGGAGGACCCAACCCAAAGGCATGGGTACCTAAAAAGACTTAATTATTTTGTAGGTTAGCCCAAGATCCGTTGATGATACTAGAATGTGGTATTTGGATAGCGGTTTCTCGAGACATATGATAGGAGATGAGAACCAGTTCATCTCATTGGACCACAAAAGGAATGGAAGTGTTAGCTTTGGAGATAACCAAAAAAGGCAAGATTGTTGGAAGCGACAATATCGGAGTTTCTCCTTTAATCGAAGAGATATCTCTGGTTAAAGGACTAAAGTTCAAGTTGCTTAGCGTAGCTCAACTTTGTGATAAAGGTAGACAAGTTACATTCGACTCAATAGGCTACTTATTTATTAACTGTAAGACTGATTCGGCTATACTCTTTGCTCCTAGAGATAATAATGTGTATATGATTGACTTAGCTTTGGCCCCACTAATGTTTATCTTGTTTTTATGGAGGAAAGTTCGTGGCTTTGGCATGAAAAGTTGGGTTTTATATATATGAACATTATGTCCAAATTAGCTAAAAAGAAATTATTTGTCAATTTGCACAATATCAACTTCGAAAAAGATAGGCTTTGCTCAGCTTGTCAACTTAGTAAGTAGGCTAGAAAGTCATTTAGATCAATTAACAATGTAGTAACTAAGAGACCATTGGAGCTCCTACACCTGGACCTTTTTGGCCCTATTCAACCAATGAGTATGGATGGAAAGAGATTTTCCTTGGTTGTAGTGGATGATTTCATGAGATTCACATGGGTAATCTTGTTGAGTAGCAAGGATGAAACCTTTGAGCCTTTTATCAAACTCATTAACCAGATAATGAATGAACTAGGAATTAAATCTATAGAATCTAGAGTGATCATGGATGTAAATTTGAGAATTTCCATTTCAAAGAATTCTATCCAGCGCATGGTATTGCCATAAATTTTCTACTCTTTATACGCATCAACAAACTAGGTTGTATAAAGGAAGAACAAAACCATAGTTGAGATGGCTGAATCCATGCTGAGTGATAACAATATACCAAAGTACTTTTGGGGAGAAAATGTTAACACAGCCTATCATATCCTTAATCAGGCTTTAATTTGCCCAATTTTGGAGAAAATACCCTATGTGCTTTGTTGAGGGTGCAAGCATAAGCTTGATCATCTCAGATCCTTTAGTTATAGGTGTTTCATTTTGAATACCAATGATCAGTTATGTAAGTTTGATCTGAAGGCTGATGAAGGCATCTTTTGGGTTACTCAACTAATAGCAGGGCATATAGAATATATGTAAAGAGAATCGATCTTTTGGAGGAGTCTATGCATTAAGATTTTGATGAAACTAACAATGCAGGTTAACATTGTTAGACATGATGTATTTACTAGAGGAAATTAGGGTGACATATCTTCATTAGTCACTAATGTACAAACAATTTAAGATTATTATTTATCAATAATAAAGCATCTTTGTTATATATCAATGATTGTTTTTGAATTGTGTATCTCACTAGTATTATATATATGCTATTAAGTACATGTATAGGTTCATTGATTTAATAAAACAAACTCTATGACTATTTCATAGTGTGAAAGTACATGGATATAATGGGAGCTATGTGGTGTGAGAACTGCACATACGTGTTAATATGAAAAGTCTAAATATCCCTAGTTATAGTTTCATTAAGACTGAACATCAATGTAGCAGACAAACTAGCATGTGTAGGCTTACTCCTTGAATTTGATCCAAGTAACCAATCTCATAAGCTGAAGGTGGGGTACCTTGAGTTGACACATGAATTTATTTGGGTAATACATTGGAGATCGCTATAAGACAGACACATGGAAATAATTATATTCATATGTTGGTGTTATGTCTTATTGCAGTAGCAGTACGAGTATCCTCAAACCTACGATATTGGTTACCTTGTGCAGGAGTTGCTATACTTTGGGTCATACTTGTTCATACCCTGGTGATCAAGATGATACGGGTGATGACGGGTATAGTGATGATCATTCGTTGGTAAGCCGAGTAGTCAAGATGGGATCCGCTCCTGATATAATGATATAATGGGAGTTGTACCTTAAGGCCTCTTGTTGACACACACTCATAAACCTCTGATCAAAGTATGAGATTGATAGAATGAGTTTCTAGTCAATCTTGATACATAAAGGTTAGTGGTGTTCTTCGTGAATAAGTTTAATTCCATGATAGCTACGACTATTACATGAGCTAACAATTAATCCAAGCTCAATAAAATGGATAACACTTAACCTGATGGAAGGAGTGTATTGTACTGGTTACTATTGTAGAACCACATAAGTTACAGGCACGTGACATTCCAAGTATTGGGGGATCATGTGCCTTTGTTAGAAAGCCCATTGGATCGTCTAGAGTTATCAGGTTCTATATCGATATGGAACATTGAGCTTAAAGATTCCCAGATTGCAAGCCAAGTTTAGGTTAACCTCTAGTAGCTTTATATTTCAGGATCTTATGATATCACACACATTGGACCTTCACTAGACTGAATAAAGAGGTTATAAACGGGGTTAGTACTAAGAATAAAAGGGAGAGTCAAATTCATTTTGGATTGACCAATTTTGGTTGGACTAGTGTACAGAGGAAGAAAGGGGAAAGATTTAACCAAACTAGAATACTACGAGTGGGCCTTGCAAGAAATCTCATGAGGGCCCGGGAGGCAAGCCTGCACGAGCCCTAGAAGTGCTTGCGGGCTTGTAAGCATTGCTTGGTAGCACTTGCGTGAAAGTCCACAAGCAAGTCTCGCCAGCATTGGAATTGTAGTGCTTGCGGAGGCCTGTGAGGCCTACCGCAAGCGGGCTTGCAAAATGCGTTGCAGGCAAGGCCTTATTCAGTATTCTGGTTCATGAGTTTCTCATGGAGGAGCATGTGGGCTAGCGTTGTTTACTCATGGGATTGGTGAAAATTTACTAATCCCACATGGGTTACAAGGGGAGCATTTTTTCTCCCATGAACTATAAATAGCTCCCTTCTCCCCACCATTCTACTAACTTCAGCTCAAATTTCTTCTGATTTTTGACTCCTTTTCTTTGCGACACTTTTGTGATATCCTCCACGAGTTTCTCCGCTTTCACAAGAATTCTTTTGAAGGTTTATTCTTTATTTTTGAAGAGCCTACTTAGTTATACTTTCAAGTTGGTCTACGAGCGGTCTAGCAACTACTTGTTAATGGATGAGTTCCCTCTCTACGTGAGGTTTTAGTTAGTGGGGTCCATGTGGACTAATCGTAGAGGCTGTCCTAGTTAGAGGCTTAGGTTAACAAAGTGCTGTCAATTTGTTGTAACGGATTACCACAACAAAGAGGAAGGCACACATCAACAGGTAATGCTCTAATCTTGGATGATCAGTTTCTTTTATTAAGTTTTATAAACCTATAAGCATCTATTGAACGCTTCAATTGAGATTATGTTAATCATGTCATGCTTAGGATATCTTTTAGGGTTAATTTTAAGTTTTGAAATTTGACGGTGCAAGTTTTCAAATTCATTAACAGCCTTAATAAACCAACAATGGTATTATACCCTTCCTCATGCTAAGAATGATTGATGATAATATATATTGAAATGAGATTTTTTTTATGAATTGATTAAAGTATGCTATGATAGAAATGGAAGAGAAATATAGTCAAAGAACACAAAAGGGATCAGAATCAATATTCATCATATCCCACAATCCATGTTAGTGATTATTGGGGGACATTAATTACATGAATTAGCTTCCAATTACTATAAATATCTTGCCTTACTGCTGATGTACAAACTGCTATATAAAGCATTATTTTTCTCAAATCAATACACAACAAATACAACCTATTCAATCTTTATCTATTCGTTTAGCAATTCTATCATGGAATCAGAGCAGATTATAGTTCTCAAACCATAATTTGCAGCTTCATCATCTACCATCTTATCTGTAAACCCAAACCCAGTCACCATGTCCGAAGCTTCGGCTACCAAGTTTGGAGATGGAAACACAAAGCAATATGGAACTAGCAAAGATAGCTTGTCAATCCAAATTGCAAACATGTTAAAACAATCCCTCAATGCCAAAATCCAAAATAGAATTTGTCAGATAACCTCAACATCAATATCAAACTCAACAACTAGAATTACGCCCTATGGGCATAAATGATCAAGGTAGTGATAGGAGGCAAATCAAAATCCCTTTTGAGTCACCTTACGGGATGTCCAATCCCACCAAAACCCAAAGATGAGAGCTATGACAAGTGGGAACAAGACAATCTAGTTGTTTTCTCGTGGCTCATTCAAAATATTGGCCCACAATTAGCAAGCAACCTAACCGAATTTCCCACTACTAGAGCTCCATGGAAAACTCCAGTTACAACTTATAGCAATGGCAAAGACAAACTACAGACTTTTGACCTCCACACGAAGATCAATGGCATGAAATAGAATGGACAAACACTTGAAAGTTTTTAGATTACCTTACAGGGAGGTTGGGGCAAGATTGACCGGAGAGAGCTAAATTCAATGACCTCAAAGGTGGATATTGAGACATGCAATCAGATTCATGAAGAACAAAAGTTATTTCAGTTCTTAAATGCCATAGATAAAGACCACAATGAAATTAAAAGAGAAATTTTAAGGTAAGACCCATAACATTCACCTGAAATGGCGTATGTGGCAGTGAGAAAGGAGGTAGCCCACCTTTCCATCATCGGAAAAACAGTAGAAAGCTCACAATGCCTAGGAGGGGGCCTTAGTATTTCTGGAGTAGAAGTGGTAGGAATGATGGTGCAAGGGCAAAGACGGTTAGGTTCTCGCAAGGGGTCATCATCCAGTCTTGATAAATCGAAACTGAATTGCTCATTATGCTGGAAAACAAAACACACAAGAGAGGGTTGTTTTGAGGTCATTGGCTACCTCGAATGGTAGCTAGATAAGAGCAAGAGGAGAAATCAGAATACTGGCAAAGCCGCCGCTATTGTGGGCAGCTCCGAAGCTACCAGCACCAACGTCGGTAACCGAGCTGAGTGCGAAGTAGGCAGCAATAGAACGAAGGTCGAAGATAAAACAGAGAACAAAGAAGTAGCCATGGTGACTTTAAAGGGTGAGGGAAAACTAAAACTAGTAAAGGGTGCAGCCTCAAGGGGAGAAAGAAATCCTAATTGGTTTTATAAAGGGGAAGGGTTTGGTAATTTACCACCAAACTCTCCAATTTTTCAATATACTCAAATTAACCCCAATATCTCAAGCTGTTCCAACATTAACTCCACTTTATTTTTTTCATCCCACATTAACCCCAATCTCTCAACATTATCCAAAATCAACCCCACAAAATCCAAAAAAGCCCAAATTGAGCCCCACAAAATACCAATCCTTTGTCAATAATGTCCAAAATAATAATTTCTCAAAAATTACATCATGGATTTTTTATTGCGGTGCTACATATATAATGACTTTCGATTCACGAGATATTCAAATCCAAACTAAACCCGAAAAAACCCATGTGATGGTAGCTAATGGGGCAATTATTCCAATTAAAGGAGTTAGCTCTATTAACATCTCACAAATTTAAAATTGTCAAATTGCTTATATGTTCCTTCTTTATCCCACAAGTTGTTGTCTATTAGTTATGTTACCAAAGAACTCAATTGCACTATACTAATGCATCCAACTTTCTGTGTATTATAAGACATCAAGATGGGTATGATTATTAGACGTGGCACTAAGCGCCAAGGATTGCACTATGTGGATGAGGTTGCTCATAACAATACTATGATACTTGCTCATGGGACTATAGAAAGGGAGGCCTAGCTCTGGCATAGGAAACTAGGACATCCATCCATACGTTACTTTAATATTTTGTTTTCCAAGTTTTTCAATTCCCCAAATAAATTGCATTGTGAGACATGTGTTCTGGCTAAAAGCCACATGCAAACTTTCAAGCCAAATAATACAAAATCTAACTCATCTTTTGATTTAATTCACTCCGATGTATGGGGCCCATCACCTGTCATTGGTGGACAGTTATTTCACTACTTTCTTATTTTCATTGATGACTGTACCCGCAGGACTTGGATTTATTTCCTTAAAACTAAATCTGAGGTAATCGAAAAATTCATCCAGTATAACACCATAATCCGAACCCAATTCAACAAAACTATTCGAGTCTTACAATTTGATAATTGGGGGGGGGGGTGAGTTCGTTAACTTATCCATGAAACTCTTTTATCAAAATCAAGGAATCATTCATCAAACCACATGTCCTCATACTCTTAAACAAAATGGCGTTGCTAAAAGGAAAAACAGAATCCTTTTAGAAATGACCCCAGCCCTAATCATTGAATCCAAAGTACCAACACTTTTGGCCCAAAGCCTTAGCCACATCCACATACCTATTCAATCGACTACCCACAAAAACCCTTGAACTACAAACACCTATCCAAGTCCTGTCCAAATTCACCAAAATACCTCCATCTCTAACCCTTCAACTAAGAGTGTTTGGTTATTCAGTCTTTGTCCATATTCCCAAAATAGAACGAAACAAACTTAACCCATGTTCCAAGAAATGTGTGTTGGTGGGGTATGGAATCAATCAGAAGGGATACCGATGTTATAATCCAAAAACCCACCATACACACACTACCATGAAATGCAATTTCTTAGAAATAGAGTATTTTTACAGTACCCAACTCCGTGGTCACGGTGAGACTGATAATGTAGACACACTTAGTTGGCTACCTGATTTAGTTCATCCATAAGAAGCAAACATCAATAGTACTATTGAGCAATCTATTAACGCTTCCGTGCGTACTTTAGAACTAAGCACCTCATCCAATGACCAACTTGACCTAGTGTCCAAGGTAAGGGAAACTGAGCTCAATAATTATCCCTATAACCTTGAAAATGTGATGGTTGAGCAGGTGATAGAATAAGAAACAAAATAAGTTGAATAATTTGCACTACCTCCTAGAAGGAATAGAGGTGTCCCACCAAAGAGATACTATCCAGAGCCCGTTATATAAAGAGGATCAAGGTATCTAGTATCTTACACCGCACATGGAAACCTATCTAAGGAGGCTAGAGTATACATCACAATGCTATGTAAAGAAGAAATCCCAAGCATGGCTGAGGAAGCTTTAACATCTAATAAGTGGATAAAGGTAATGAAAGAAGAGATGGATGCGATTAACAAAAACAACACATGGGGAAAATGCACTTTGCCCATAGGAAAGAAGCCAGTTAGGTGTTGTTGGGTCTATACAGTGAAACATAGACTAGATGGCTTAATTGAGAGATACAAAGCACGACTAGTAGCAAAGGGATACACCCAGACCTATGGCACTGACTACTCAAAAACTTTTTCTCTAGTGGACAAAATTGACACTATTTGAGTATTATTCTCAGTGGCTGCCAAAGAAATATGGTCACTTCATCAGTTTGACGTCAAGAATGCCTTCTTACATGGAGATTTAAAAGTAGAAGTCTACATGGAAGTCCCACCAGGGTTCATGAAGGAATTCAAGAAAGGGGAGGTGTGGCAACTAAGAAAGTCTCTTTATGGCTTAAAGCAGTCACCAAGGGCATTGTTTGGAAGATTCACTATAGCAATGAGGCGATATGGATTCATTCAATCACACTCAGATCATACCTTGTTCCTCAAACAAAGAGGTGAACTCATAATCTACTTAATCATATATGTTGATGATATGATTATTATAGGGAATGATGTAAAAGAAATTTAATTGAGGGAAAACTTATTCGCGGAGTTTGAGATGAACGATTTGGGAAGACTCAAGTACTTTCTTGGAATTGAAACACTAAGATTAAGATAAGGAATCTTCATATGTCAGAAAAGGTATATCATAGACCTGCTAGTAGAAACAGGAATGTTCGATTGTAAACCAGGAAACACAACGATAATCGTAAATCATGGACTCAGAGTACTGGAAGAAAAAAAGTTGGTAGATAAAGAAAGATATCAATGGATGATGGGAAAGCTTATTTATCTATCAAACACAAGACCAACTATAGCATATGCTGTAGGAGTTGTAAGCCAGTCCATGCATCGACCTAAAAAAGATCACATGGAAGCTGTATGGAGAATCATCAGATATCTGAAAGGTATAGCTGGACATGAAATTCTCTTCAAAAGACATGGACATTTGCATATTGAAGGTTATACTGATGCTGATTGGGTAGGAAATCCAATGGATCGAAGGTTAACATCTAGCTACTTTACCTTTACTAGATGTAAGTTGGTCACATGGAGAAGCAAAAAACAAAATGTGGTGGCACTATCAAGTGCATAAGCTGAATTTCGAGGGATAGCGAGAGGTCTCATTGAAGTATTATGGCTTTAGAAATTATCAACAGAGATTGGTTTTCCACCAACCAAAATCTGTGAACTGATGTGTGATAATCAAGAAGCCATTCAAATCTCCCAAAATCTAGTGTAGCATGACCAAATAAAACATGGGGAGGTTGATAGACACTTCATCAAAGAAAAGATTGAAGGAAGTCGCATAAAAATACCTTTTGTATGATCTGAAGACCAACTGGCAAGTATCTTAAAAAAGTCAGTCAATGGAATGGCTTTTAAAGAAGTACTTGACAAACTAATCATTAGAGATCACACCACTCAACTTGAGGGGGAGTGCCAGAAAAGGAAGAGAAATATAGTCAAAGAACATAAAAGGGATCAGAATCAATATTCATCATATTCCATGCTGCTGATTATACGGGGACATTTATTACATTAATTAGCTTCCAATTACTGTAAATATCTTGCCTTACTATTGATGTACAAACTGCTTTATAAAGTAGTATTTTTAAAAAATCAATACACTATAAATACAACGAATTCAATCTTTATCTATTCATTTAGAAATTCTATCATGCTACGCATGAATTAGGTTTCAATTCCACTTATAGTAAATTATGTGATAACTAGATTAGGTATTGCTCAAACTTAGTCCAGGTGATTATCATATAAATTAACAATGTTTTACCACAAATGCTTTAAATTGAGGGTCGTCTAGTACTTCACTCGATTAAAAAAACAAAATCTAAATTATAATTGTCTATGGTACAACGAATCGAAGTGCTCATGGTTATTTTAGCAAGGATTGGACTTCGCTGCTCATTTACTTTATGGAAGCTTATCCTACTTGGAAATCTCCATTAGTATTTGGTTCAAGGGTACCTAAGGGACTTTTATGACCTAGTTGATTTCTAGTATGGAAATTGGATTCCTAATATGTTTTACAACCATGTTTTAAGTTATTAGATCAATATATATA